>JAASGM010000311.1:0-23594 GCA_023334215.1 Globisporangium cystogenes | reverse complement strand
CTTGACGAACGTGGTTGTTCGTGCAGGGAGAGGCGCCTGACGATGAAGCAACTCGTGGACGAGCTGAAGTCGAAGAAGTTTGCTCAAGAGTGGGGACACCTGAAGCCGCCTCTGCTGACGGTCTCGCGCGACCAGTGCGACCGCCTCATCATCCACCTTCTCATCAAGTGCGTGTGCAAGCGTCCTGAGTGTCTTGCGACTCGCTTCTCTGACGATGTTGTCGCGTTCCAGGAACATCCTCCAGCCCGAGATCAGCTACACGGCGTACAACACGATCTGCTACTTTGCGATCGGTCCGTCGTATCGACGTCTCGAGGGCGGCCATGTTCACGCGTTGATGAAGCAGCTGGCATCGTCGGCCGCCAACAACAACGCTGGAGACGACGAGATTGACAACGACGACGGGATCGACGACGAGATCGACGTGAGTCAAGCCGCACGAAAGCCGGTCAAGGCGCCAAAGTCCAGGAAGCGGAGACTCGCCGAGCCGGAAGTCATCGACATCAGCGACTGAGCGAGCGAGTCCACGAGGTGATCATGGCACCACCACCTCGTCGGCGGCGAGTTTGTTTGGTCAACGTTGAACTTTGCAATACAAGAGCGAGGTTGCACCCTCTACAAGAGCAGCGTTATCCATGCTCACCACGTCATGTCAGACGTTGATAACGACGACAGCGAACATGGCGGGCGGACGCAAGTACCTCATCGGCGGCAACTGGAAGTGTGTACGTGAGCACGAGCTCCCTCTCTGCGTGTGGCGCTCTTGATACCAATCTCTCTCCCTATCGCCTGATACCAACAGAACGGCTCGGAGGCGTCCGTGCGCGAGCTCATCTCGGTGCTCAACGACGCGCACGTGGACGCCGCGCGCGTGGAGGTGGTCGTGGCGCCGCCGGCGCTGCACCTGCAGCTGGCGCGCGACCTGCTGACGAAGAGCATCAGCGTCAGCGCGCAGAACGTGAGCCTCTCGGGGCTCGGCGCCTTCACGGGCGAGATCGCCGCCGAGCAGCTCCTCGGTGCGTCCTCGCGCTGCGTCGCCGGGAGCCTGTGTATGATGAGTGAGCCGGACGTCTCACTGAAAGCGTCCACCCAGACTTTGGGCTCAAGTGGACGCTCACGGGCCACTCGGAGCGCCGCGCGTACTACGGCGAGAGCGACGAGGTCGTCGCGGAGAAGACGAAGCGCGCGCTCGACCTCGGGCTCAACGTGATCTTCTGTATCGGCGAGACGCTCGAGCAGCGCAACGCCAACCAGACGCTCGAGGTGATCACGCGGCAGACGCGCGCGCTCGCGAGCCGCATCTCGGAGCAGGACTGGAGCCGCGTCGTGGTGGCGTACGAGCCTGTGTGGGCGATCGGCACGGGCGTCGTGGCCTCGCCCGCGCAGGCGCAGGAGGCGCACGAGCAGCTGCGCGCGTGGATCGCGGTGAACGTCTCGAGCGCCGTGGCGCAGAGCGTGCGCCTCATCTACGGCGGCTCCGTGAGCGCCAAGAACTGCGCCGAGCTCATCGCGCTCGCGGACGTCGACGGCTTCCTCGTCGGCGGCGCCTCGCTCAAGCCCGAGTTCAACACGATCATCCGCAGCGCGCTCTAAGGTGCCGCGACGTCGGGCGACTCAACACGGACTCCATGAGACGCGTATCCATGTCGACTCCATGTCGCGTCCTGGGCAGTAACTGGTCTCTCTTCAAATAGCACCTCTTGAATTAGCTTCCGGAGCTGCTCGCGATACTCGGCGATGGGGGAGGTCAGAGCACAAGAGACTTCGACGTGATCGACGGGTGACGATGGAGGCGAGACGGCCGCGCCGGAAGGAGAAGAAGGTGCGCATCAACCTCGCGCTCTGCAAGTACGAGGTCGTGCGCAAGATCGCGCGCGACCGCGGCTGGGTGCTGGTCACGGACGAGGGCGACCGTGCGCCGTGCCACGTGCACTGGATCGACGTGCCCGACTTCCTCGGCACGTTCAAGATCCTGCTGCCGTACCAGAAGGTGAACCACTTCCCGGGCATGTCCAACCTCGCGCGCAAGTCCAAGCTCGCGCGCAACTTCGAGCGCATGAAAAAGCTCTTCCCGGACGAGTTTGACTTCTGCCCACGCACGTGGATCCTGCCGTTCGACCTCCACGACTTCCAGACGCACTTCGGCGCCGACGGCGTGAGCGCCAAGACGTTCATCGTCAAGCCCGACCACTCGTGCCAGGGCCGCGGCGTCTTCCTCACGCGCAGCCTGAGCCAGATCAGCCGCGCGGACGTGCTCGTGGCGCAGCAGTACATCGCGCGGCCGCTGCTCATCGCCGGCAAGAAGTTCGACCTGCGCATCTACGTGCTCGTGACGTCCTGCGCGCCGCTGCGCGTCTACCTCTTCAAGGACGGCCTCGTACGCATGTGCACGGCCGACTACGTCGCGCCGAACGCCGACAACATGGAGCAGCGCTTCATGCACCTGACCAACTACGCCGTCAACAAGCACGCCAACAACTTCGAGCTCAACAAGGACGCCGCCGCGGACGGCAGCGGCTCCAAGCGCTCGCTGCGCTGGTTCTTCGCGTGGCTCAAGGAGGCGCACGACGCGCCGCGCGTCGACGCGCTCTGGGACAAGATCGGCGACATCTGCCTCAAGTCCATCCTGGCCGTGCAGCCGCTGCTCGCGCAGGAGTACCGCTCGACGTTCGCCAAGAACCTGCGCAAGTCGGTCTGCTCGGCGTCGCCCGGCGGCCCGTCTTCGCAGCTCCCGGCAGTCGGCGGCAGCGGCGCGCAGGACCGGCCGTTCTCAGCGAACGACGCGCCGACGAGCAGCGCCGCGACATCGGCGCCGCCGCTGGCGTCGTCGTCGTCGTTCTCGATCCTCGGCATGGACGTGCTCGTGGACGAGAGCCTCAAGCCGTGGCTGCTCGAGGTGAACCACCTCCCGAGCTTCGGCTGCGACTCGCCGCTCGACTGGAACATCAAGGAGCGGCTCATCTCGCAGACGTTCGACATCCTCCGCGTCTCGGCGGACGACAAGGACCGCTACGACGCCGAGCAGGCGCGCTCCACGCACGCGCGGCTCTACGGCGCGTCCTCCGGCGGCAACCAGAGTAGCAGCGACGACAACCAGCTCCCCGAGCTCCTACCGCCCAAGCAGCAGCAGCCGCCGCCGCAGGAACCGGAGCAAGACGACGTGTACCAGACGCTCAGCGTCGACGATCTGCGTGACGCGCTGGCAGCGTACTACCGCGAGTTCAACGCGAGCCGCCTGCGCGACCTCGACCGGATCGTGGCCAAGTACGCCGGCGCGCAGGAGGAGCTCGACCGCAGCTTGCGCCTCAAGTACGGCAAGAGCATTGGCGACTTCGTCCCGAAGGCGGCGGCGGCGAGCGGCATCGGCCCAGAGACGTCGGCGATCCCGTCGGCTGCTGCGCCGCAGGACGACGACGAGCAGCTCGTCGACTTCAGCGTGCTGTACCCGTCGGCGACGCCGCCCGAGCTCTGCAAGTACCGCAAGATGCTCGAGGCGTCGCAGCAGCACATGGACGAGCAGCAGATGCGCTTCTCGGCGCCGCTGCAGCACCGCCGCGCGTCGCCGGACGAAGGCGGCGGCGGACTCCCGGCGCTCAAAGGCGCGCAGCGCAAGGAGCTCGCGGGCGGCCGCGACTGCTTTGGCTTCACGGGCACCGACAAGGCCAAGTGGCTCGGCGGCGGCGACAAGCGGCCGCTCGCGGTGCCCGGGCCGACGCAGGTCGCCGCGGCGCACCGCCTGATGCTCGGGCACTCGAGCCAGAAGCTCTCTATCAAGCCGCCGACGCCCCCGGAGCTGCAGCCCAAGGCCAAAGAGCAGGTCAACTACGGCCTCCAGTACCGCGAGCGCCTCGCGACGCTCAAGCACAAGCCGACGGTCTCCATGGCGAGCATCTCGTTCGGGTGCTTCGACTGACCAACACTCACCGACCACGTATCTTACATACACACACTCTTTTGTAGCTCTTTAGACCACCGAGCTGCGCCGCGACGACCCGAGTTGCTGGCTGCTGCCCTCCATCTCCTCCCACGTGATGCCCACGACCTTTTGCACGAAGTCGTCCGACCACGTGCGGCCCTCGGCCAAGGGCTCCTCGCGCTCGCGGAACACGACGTTGCACGTCTTGCAGACGCGCTCGAAGCGCGCCGCCTTGCTGCCGCGCTTTCGCTGCAGCCCCGCCGCGAAGCTCGCGGGGAACTTGCCGCTCTCGACCGACACGTGCGAGCACTGGCCGCAGCAAAGCCGCCCGCAGTGGCGGCAGTGGTGGCGCCGCACGCCGAGCCCGAAGCGCCCGAACGCGCGCGCGCAGAGCATGCACGCCGCGCGGTCCGCGTCCGGCACCCACACGGGCGGGAACGCGATCTTGCTGAAGAGCTGCCGCAGCACCTTGCGGTTCACCTTGTCGAACACCATCCGCTCGTGCTCGTCCTTGATGTCGAGCCGCGCACCGTGGCGCACGAGCCGGTACGCGATCTCGTACAGCGAGAGCTCCACGGCGCGGTGCAGCAGCGTGCTGGCGTCCAGCGGCGCGTTCGGGTCCGCCTTGTGCTGCAGCAGCATCTCGGCCACGAGCGGCTCGTCGCGCCGCGCCGTGAGGATGTGCACGCCGAGCGCCGTCTGGCCGCGCGCGTTCGCGCACGCCACGTCCGCTCCCTGCTCGAGCAGGAACTTGGTCACGCGCCGCGACTTGGCGGCCGCGAGGTGCAGCGGCGTGTTCGCCCGCTGGTCGCGGCTGTCGAGCAGCTCCCGGCGGCTGCGCTTCTGGCACAGCAGCTTCACAGCCGCGAAGTGCCCGAAGCGCACCGCGAGGTGCAGCGCCGTCTGCCCGTGCGTGGGCTCCCGCTGCGCGACGTCCGTCGCCGGGTCCTGCAGCGCCGCCTTGAGCGCCAGCAGGTTGCCCGTGCGCGCGGCGCGCAGGAAGTCCGGGAGCGCGTCGGCGCTCTGGCGCGCGCCGAAGTGGCTCACGGACCCGCGGCTGCTCGAGAGCAGCTCAGCGGCGTCGACCGCCAGGCTGTCGCGCGCCAGCAGCGCGTGCGTCATGTCGTGCGCGCTCACGTCGCTCGGGCGGTAGCGCTGCATGCTTTCGCGGTAGCCCGAGGCGCTCAGCGGGTTGGAGCCGGTGGCGGCGTCCAAGGACGGCCGCATGTCAAACGACAGCGACTCGCGCGCCGAGCTGCCCGTGCGCGAGCTCAGTGGCGACGTGGGCGGCGACGGCAGCACCGGCGCGCTGCTCAGGCTCTGGCGGAGCGGCAGCGAGAGGCGCTGCTTGGCGCGCGACGAGCGCATCGAGATCGACACCTGCATGGAGCGGCGCGCCTGCTGCTGCTGCTGCTGCTGCAGAGGCGGGAAGTAGTCGTCCGAGTTGTCATCGTCGTCGTCGCCGTCGTCGCCGACGACGACGGCTGCTGCTGCTCTGCCGCTGTTGACGCGAGCGTCGTCGTCGTCGTCTGTTGCGCGGCTGCGCGTCTGCGGCGACGTCGGCGTGCTGGAAGCGTCCGTGGCCGAGGATGACGTCATGGACGCCGCCGAGCCCTTCTTGAGGATGCTCGCGGGGAGCGTCGGGCGCAGGCTGCCGCGCGGTGCCGAGTACCACGCCGGGTCGTCCGCTGCGGCGTCGTCGTCGGGATCGTAGCTGCGGTGGGGGCGGCGGCTGTCGGCATATCCGGGACTCGTCGTGGGCATCGCGCGTTCGTCACGATGCGAAACGGCGGGCGGCATGGAGAAGCGCTGGACGGTGCTGCTGCGCGCGGTGCGAGGCGAGTTGGCGAGTGGGGGCTGCGGACCTGCGAGCACCGACGCGGCTGCAGGTGCGGACACGGCGCCGCGCTTTTCCGCGCACGAGCATCCAGTGCATCGACGTCACTCGGGATCTGACTCGCATCGAGTCGGACGATTCGACATCGTTGAGTCTGTTACAACTGGAGGTGTCGAAATCTGCGACTTGTGACGAGCAGCTGGCTGGATATGACCCTGCTTGTTGCTTGACAGCGTGATCGCCGGGCATCTCGCCGCTGTGCCTTCAAGCGGTGCGGTTCGCCTCGCTCTGCGACGGTAGAGGGCCGGTGCTGAGTGGCTCGGACATGTAAGCGTGGGCGGGTGCGCGCACTCACGCCGGAGCAGGTGAGTAGCGACCGCAAGTGGCTGCTGCCGGCGACCCCGATCAACGAGAGCGGGCGTGAGTGCCGCGCGCTAACGGCGCTCGCCTCTACTGACGTCTCGACTGCGGCGATCCGGTGCCGCACGCTCGGTGCTCCGGACGTCGGGCGGTTGGTCGGTCGGTGGTGGCAGCGATTGACCCCGAATGTCGAAGCCCTCATCACCGAACTGTTCGCTGCCAGCACCAGCTCGGAAGCAACTCCGCTGACGCACTTGCAGCAGCTCACAAGGACGCGCATCTCGCATAACGTAAGAGTGTCTATTGCGCTCGCGAGCGTCACTCGTCGTCGTCCTCCTCCTCGTCGTCGTCAGCCGGCTGCGGCGTCTTCTTCTGAGTCTTCTTCTTCTTGCCCTCGAGGTGTTCAAGCACCTGCGCCAACTGGAACTTGACCTCGTCGTTCATCTGCGTGGCGACAAGCGAGCGAGTGCGTCAGCGCCGCGTCCGCTCCACTCCCGCTCACTCAAGCGCACGCGCTCTCCTCCTGATGCCCACAGCGCCTTCACTCCCAGCCACGCACCATCAGGTCCGCGTTGCCCTCGCTCTCCTTGGCGTCCACGAACTTCTGCAGCAGCGTCGCCGCCTCCTTCTCGCTGATCGTCTTGGAGCTCAGCACGTTCATCGCTTCCGACCTCTTTGTCCTTCGTCCTCGGCTGCTTGCGTTGTGTGAGCCAATCCGTTCGTCTCAGACAGTCGTTCTCAGACAAAAAGTCTGACTCCACAATACTCAGAATTCCGACTCTTCGACCAAGTTCAGAACGCACGAAGATCCCAATGGCGGAGGAGGCGCCGGCGACGGCCGCGCAGCCCTGGCCGCTCTGGGCGACCGCGTCCTGCGCAGCGCTGCTAACGGTGCTGCTGACGCTGCACTGCGCCGACCGCCTAGCGAAGAGTGATGCTCCGGCGCACAAGGCAGCGGTGGCAACGAAGCACTCGGCGGCGTTCGCGCGCTTCCAGCGCCAGTACCTCGGCGTCTTCTTCCTCGTCATGTTCGCCGACTGGCTGCAGGGGACGCACATGTACAGTCTTTACCAGGTGCGTCTCTGTGTGTGTTCGTATGGTCAACGGTGGAGCTTGAAGCGCTGACTGGCAGTTGCAGAGCTACGGCGTGAGCGTGAGCGCGCTCTTCCTCACGGGCTTCCTCTCGTCCGCGGTCTTCGGCAACTGGCTCGGCGCCATCGTGGATCGTTACGGCCGGCGCAACGCGTGTCTCGTGTACTGCGCGCTCGAGGTGCGGTGCGCTGCCGAGTGCCTTTGCCGGTGGCGACAGGAAGCTGAAGTGCGGATGTGGTGCAGATCGTGATCAACTTGCTCGAGAACGTGCCAAACATGCCGCTGCTGCTCGTCGGCCGCGTGCTCGGCGGGATCTCCACGTCGCTGCTCTTCTCCGCGTTCGAGAGTTGGATGGTCACGGAGCATCGCGCTCGAGGTACATTGGACCTCGCCACCCTTGATGGCCGTGACGCTGGATGCGCCTGACCGGCTGTCGACTCCTGCGCAGGCTTCGCCGAAGAACTGATCCCCAAGACCTTCGCGATCGCGTCCGAGGGCAACGGCGTCCTCGCTGTGCTCGCGGGTTTCGTTTCGCAGGCGGCAGCCGACGCGTTCGGGGACATCGGTCCGTTCCAAGTCGCGGTGGCGACCACAGTGCTCGCTGCGGTGTTCGTGTACTCGTGGACGGAGAACTACGGGGTGATGCCTCCTGCCGCTCCAGCAGCGTCCGTCGACTCGGTCGCGAAGCCCGGATCGCCCAGACTCAGCGCGGATGCCATCGCGCTCGGGATGTGCTACTCGCTCTTCGACGGCGCGATGTATGTCTTCGGTACGACGGGCTTGAGATCATCAGCTGTCGTTCGCGTCAGCGACGGTGTCGTACTGACACCCGAGTTCTCGATCTTGCTGTGTGCACACTCTCGAAGTCTTCTTGTGGTACCCGACGCTGGAAGCCGTGGTGCCAGACGGGAACCTCCCGAGCGGACTCGTCTACTCGAGCTTCATGCTGAGCATGGCGATCGGCGGCAAGCTCTTCGACCAGGTCAGCGGCAGCGTGCGGGAAGAGCTCCTGGTCTGCGTCCTGTGCGCCGTCTCCGTCGCAGCGATGCTCGTCCCGATGCTGACCAGCTCGTACTTGTGGACCATCGGCGCGTTCTTCACGTTCGAGGTGCGAGGAGTCAGCTTGCGTGTCGAACGGGCCGATGAGGCTGCTCATCGTGCTGCATCTTGGCTGTTGTTGGTTGCAGGTCGTGATCGGCGCGTTCTCTCCGTGCTGCGCGACGCTGCGGAGCCGCTACTTCCCCGCCGAGGGCCTCAGCAGCACGCTTGGCCACTTCCGCTTGCCCACGAACATCCTCGTCGTGCTCGGCACGGGCGGCACGAACCACCTGAGCACTGACCAGCTCTTTGCGAGCTGCAGCGCCGTGCTCGCACTCTCGACCGTGTGCGGCGCGCGTCTGCTGCAGGCGTCGCTCACGAGCGCGAAGAAGAAGAAGAACGTCTAGGGGGGACACGAGCCGAACCTCGTTAGTTGTTCACAGCATTCGTTGCATTCACACGACAGACAAGCGGCATGCGGCTGGAGGCGGACGACCCCGACGCCAATAATTGATCTGTCACCCGCCGGCGCCTTACGCGACCTTCTTCTTGATGTACAGGAAGATCAGGAGGAGGGCGATCTGCATAGCCACAATACAATACACACACTTGTTTAGCACCATTATTGCATTGTGCGCTCATGAGGACCCAACGCACCACGACAGCCACGCCGATTGCGATCGTCATCTTGACGTTCTGGAGCCAGAGGTGGCGGCGCAGACTTCGACTCGTCTGCGCGAACGCCGCCGACTGGGAGCTGCTCATAGTCAGTACACAGGAGAGTGGCGTTAGGTGGGCAGCGTACACACTTCGAGTAGCGCGCGCTCGCACCTCAGCTGCTCGGACTTGTCCACGAGCAGCTCGATCTTGTCGCCGCGCTCGAGCACCTTGCCTGAACGAAGCAGCATGCGTCAGCACTAACACAAGCTCCCAAGAGCGGCTCCGACAACACGCACTGATGTTTTGCTGCACGTTGTCCTTGACGCTGTCCAGGTCCTTCTTGAGCGCCTGGAGCTTCTCGGCGCCGGCCGCAGACGAGTACGTCTCCTGCATCCAGCAGTCCAAAGTGTCAGTCGTTCTTCCTCACGCCTTCCTCCCTCCCGCACACGCATCCGACCGACCATCTGCTTCTTGAGCGTCGGCGCGAAATCGCGATTCAAATCGAGCTTGAGCTTCGTCGCCTTGCCGCGGATGCCGAACTCGTTGTCGAAGAGCTGGTTGATGTGCCGCAGGAAGAGCGCCGCCGAGCTGCCAGGCGAGGCCGGTTCCAGTCAGCTCGTGTGGGCCACAGGAACTGCATTGCGAGCAACTCGCGCACCTCTTGCCGAACGCCTCGTCCGTCACGCACACGTAGACGACCTCGTCCTCAACGCGGTAGCTGTAGGAGCGGCCGTCGAACGCGACGTTCTCCACGGCAGCCTCGTCGAAGCTCAGCTTCTTGAGCAGCCGCTGCGCGACCTCCGCCATCTTGCGGTCGCCGCCGTTGCTGCACTCGGCGAGCGCGCAGTGCCGGTTCGCCACGAGGCAGTAGTAGATCGCCATGCTCGGCACGCGGGACGCGTTCTTTGAGGTGGTGGTCACGCGAAGAAATGGGAGCTATTTCGTGTGTGTGTGTGTTTTCGTGAGTAACGTTGCGGGAAGGCGATAGTGAAGAAAATCAGGAACTCTTCACCTTCATTTTCACAAATATAGAGATTTAGAAACCCCGACATTTCGACATTTTCGTTTGATATCCAGAAAAAAGGGGAAGATTTCGCTGCGCTCACACCAAGAAGCAGCAGCACGACACCAGGAGCGAGCAGCACGCGACAAGGTGCGCAGGCTGCGTCGACGGCTAAGTGCGGGTCGGGAGAACGCGACGCACACATGCGCGCGCGCGCTCTTCACCTGCGTATACGCACTCGCCCGCACGCGCGGGCGCTAAGTCGCAGGCAGCAAGCGGATCTTTTCGAGCTCACCCACCTCTCGTGTCGCTCTCCTCCTGTATACAGCAACAGCATGAGCAGCACGGGCGCAGGAGTGCGTTGCATGCTCCACTATCCATCGTGTTCGTCCCCGCATGACTCACGACGCGTGTGCTCGTTGACGTGCAGTACGACTTGTCGGCGGGCACGTTCTCGCCCGATGGCCGCATCTTCCAGGTCGAGTACGCGAAGAAGGCGGTGGAGAACAGCGGGTGCGTCGCCGTCTCGTCGTCTGCGAGAGGCAGCTGGCGACGATGAGGGGACGCTGACGACCGGACGCGTGCAGCACGGCGATCGGCATCAAGTGCACGGACGGCGTCATCATGGCCGTCGAGAAGACGCTGCTCTCCAAGATGCTCGTGCCGGGCACGCACCGCCGCGTGTACGCGATCGACCGCCACGTTGGGCTGTCGATGGCGGGGCTCGTGGCCGACGGCCGCCAGCTCGTGAACCGCGCGCGCGAGGAGGCGCTGGGCTTCAAGAAGAACTTCGGCAGCCCGATCCCGCCGCACGTGCTCGCGGACCGCATGGGCCAGTACGTGCACTACTACACGCTCTACGGCTCGATCCGCCCGTTCGGCACGGCGATCATGCTCGCCGGCTACGACGTGGACGAGAAGAAGCCGAGCCTGTACATGGTCGAGCCGTCGGGCGTCACCTACGTACGTCGCTCTTGGTGGCTCAGGTGATGATGATGCACAGGGATCGATGGGTGCGTCCATGCTAACAGTATTATCTACGGTGCTACTAGAGCTACCGCGGGTGCTCGATCGGCAAGGGCCAGCAGGCGGCGAAGACAGAGATCGAGAAGTACAAGCTCTTCGACATGACGTGCCGCGAAGCGATGAAATACGTCGCCAAGATGTGAGCGACGCGCGTGTCGTGCGCTGGGAGGTGGAGGAGGAGGACTGACGCTCGTGATGGTGGTGCTGCGCAGCCTGCACACGCTGCACGACGAGGTGCGACACCCGTTCGAGCTGGAGCTGAGCTGGATCTCGGAGGAGACCAAGTGGCAGCACCACCTCGTGCCCGACAACCTCCGCGACGAGGTGAACGAGTGGGCGATCCAGTCGATCAAGGACGACGAGATGGACGACGACGACGAGGACGAGGACTAAGCCGCGCCTCCTGCGTGCCGGAGACGTCCCGAGCCGAAGAGCGGCGCGTAGTCCTGAGCGCAGATCCGCCGCCTTCCTCCCGCCCGCTGAGAGTCGTCCTCTCCCCCCGCGCGCGTGCCGCACACGTAACGACCCCGATCGAATCGCAACGAGGTTGAGCGTTACGGTGCTTGCGGTGCTTTTGGCGAGTGGTGTGACCTTCGACACTGGTGGCTGCGTGTGCTTGTGCGTCAAGTGCCGCGATACATGCGCCGCCTTCCGAAAGCTCTTGAGGAGTCGCTCTCCCGAGTGTCGACGTCAATGAGCAGCAGCACCGAGCAGCACGACCCACGAGGACGGTACGAAGCAGGAAGGAGCACTGACGTGTATGATGATGGATCGATCTTCTTATCTTCTTAGGACAGTCTCGTGGCGGCGATTGGCGGCCTCAATAAAATAGCGACGGCACGTGGTGTACAGGAGCAGCAGCAGCAGGTGGCAGTGGAGGAGGAAGCTGATGGCGGCGCTCACTCCGCCCGGAGGGAGAGGAGCGACCCACACGACGGGGGTCTCGGAACTGATAAATAGCGACCGGCGGCGGCGCTCAGTGACACGCTATCACGTCGTCGAGCAGCGGCGAGCAGCTGTCGTAGCTGTCCGAGTCGGTCGAGGTCGTCGACGCCCACGTCGCCGAGGAGGACGTGGCCGAGCCGACTGGCGAGTCTGCCGCATTTGCTGCTGGAGCCGTGAGTTTCGACGCCGCGGGTTTCGACGCCGCGACCGCGCGCAGATGCCGCCGCAGCGCGCGCACGCGGCGGTCCATCTTGCGGTACATCACGACGCTCCACTTGCACTCGCCCGAGCAGTAGCACTCGAGCTCGTCGTCCGCCACGAGCAGCGAGAAGAACGACACGCCGCAGTTGCTGCACACGAGCGGGAGCCCCGAGCCGCCGGAAGCGCACGCCGCAGACGGGAAGCTGCTGCTGCTGTTGCTGCTGCTGCTGCTGACGCTGGAGGAGCGGCTCGAGCGCCACGCGTCCTCGTAGTCCGAACCCGCCGCGAGCGCCAGCGCCTCGAGGTCAAGCGCGGCGTCTGTGGGCGGCCGTCGACGGCCGGGGGAGAGCGCGGGCACGTGCTGCGCGAGCATCATCCGTTTCTGAAGAGGGAAGCAGAAGCTGCAGACGCGGGCGGGCGGGCGACTTGCGCGGGAGGCGGCGAATTCGCGACTGAGCTTTTTCGCGAGCAGCGCCGCTTCGAGATCGCGATTTCCGTCCGTGGGAGGAAAAATCTGCAGGTCTCCCTGGTTTTCTTCACTACCAACTTGGAACTCGAACGCGAAGCGAGAGGGGCGAAAGGGACTTGCGTGCGTGCGAAACGACTGACCTACTGTATGTAGATACAAAAAGCGACTTTGGTGCACTCTACTTCGATGGGCCAAATCGTTCTGCGGCGGTTCCTGTCGGTGCCGCTACCCGCTGCTGCTCGTAGTTGTTGTCGCCTTCGTGCTCACAATGCTGCTGCGCGTGCTGCGTGTCGAGCGCGCTACGAGGCAGCACGCAGCGCTCTCGCTCACACACACTCGCACCTGGACCTCCAATCAACCCGCATTTTTGCCATTTGGCGGTCTTCTTTTTTTCCAAGGTTGTTGCGTGACTTTTCAGGGAGAAAGATCGCGCCTGTGTTTGAGTCAGGTTGGTCATCTCCCTCGGTTATATCGCTACTGAATCGTGGCGCGGAGCAGCGAGCGTCGAGTGTGACGCGCTTCCTCCCTCGGATGCGAATGCTTCCGTTCCTCCTGCCGAGAGTCGAGTCGGTCGATGTCCTGCTGTCTTGAAGACGATCAGCAACAACCTTCCCTGGGAGACCACGCAGGGGAGACAAAGCAATTGCTGGTGATCAGCGACAGCAGCAACTGCCTCGAGTGTTCTTGGTGAGTGAAGCTCGTTCGCTGTCTCAACGGACAAGAGGTATGCATGTAAGCGCTTGGTCCGATCCTCAGCTGGTCTGGGCTGGTGCCAGCTGACCAGCAGCAGTGGCGACCGCGACGGCCGCGGAGGCAAGCAGGAAACGAGAGGTGCATGAGCACCACATGCACGACAATGGCGCGGTGTCTGGAGGCGCGAGTTGGCGAGGAGAGCATGTGATCTACAAGAGCGTTTCGGGATCGTCACCACCACTTGTTCATCCATGTGACGAGGCGCCACTGCAGGTCAACAAGCCTGCGATGCAAGGGTAGCAGGCACTCTTTGTGGCGATCTCCGTTGCGAAAGGATCAGCCCGCGATCGCTCTCTGGTTGTGGACAAGTTCGCGCGCTCCCCCATCACTCGGCCAGCTCTCTCTCTCTCTCTTGACTGCACTGCACTGCACTCCGTTTAGTTCAATTCACTCTAGAAGCTCCGGAAAGTGCCGCTAGTGCCTCGGACGCGCTCACCCACTCGGTGGTCGAGACTGCCGCTTCTGCTGGGACGCGAGAGCGAAGTTGCAGAGTTGAGTCACCGTCAGTTCGCAGCCACCGTCAGCTCAAACCCACTGACAGAACACAGGCGGCGCACCTGACTTGACGCCGGTCCAGACGTTGGTCGCTGCGGCTGCAGCGGATGGCTTTGGGCACTGGTGCTGCGCGCTGCTGTTGGCGAACTTGGACCTGCGGCGTACGTCGATGCTGCATCACCACCAGCTGTTCCTACTAGCGTTGCGCCTCTTGAAATGGTCGGAGGTGTCGCTGCTGCTGCTGCTGCTGCTGCAGCGGCGAGGGGCGAGCTGCTCGAGCTGCTCACTGTCGTCGATCTACGGTGCGGCCGAGCACTGAGCGACACTACGGTCGAACGCCGGGTCCCGACGACGAGCACGCTCGACTTCCTCGTCGCCGCCGAGCTTGGTGATCTCGGCGCCTTTGGCGTCGTGGCGCTTACAACTGGAGACTTCTGAGCCAAAGGTCGAGACGCTTCCTCTGTGGTCTCACTGTCGGCGTCTACGAGCGGCGGTCGCTTCGACGGCAGCGCCTCCGGAGGAAGCGATCGGGTGATCTGGTCGCACACCTGCGTGAGCTCCGCAATGAACGTCGCCTTGAGCTCTTCTTGATTCGACGCCTCCGAGCACTCAGTGCTAGTGTCGATGCCCGTTTGCTCTCGAAGCACCGACGCCGTGTACTCTTCCACGACGCGGTTGAACGCGTCGAGATCGAGAGCAAGCGGCAGATCCGCGGCAGCGTCGGCGTCTCGGCGAGCCTGCAGCTGTCGGATCTCCTCGACCAGGCGAGCGAGCGCGCCTTGCTTCCGGAAGATGTGCGACGTGCTCGACTGGATGTGCGCCGAGAGCAGGCTCTTGTACTCCTTGAGCAGCTGCAGCATCTGCGAGCCTGCGTGGCTCCACTCTTCGTCGCTGCGCAACGCCATGACGCCCGGCAGCATCACCTCCAGAGCTCGGCTCGCTCCGAGGATCCCTCTCAGATCGGACGCTCTCGCAAAGCTCCACGGCTCCGTGGCTCCACTGCTGTTGCTGCTGCTGCTGCTGTCGCTCACGCTCGTTCGCCCGAACACGAGCTCAAACACTCGGACGATGCCGTCGAGCGCTGCTTCGTACTCGGCTTCGACGATCGAGAGCTGGAGGAAGTTGAGCAGCGCGACCACATGGTCGTCGCGGAGCCGCAGAGCGCGCGCGAAGGACGCGCGAGCCTCCCGCTCCTGTCCGTTGAGCTGCTGCAGCTGGCCGAGGAAGGCGTACGCGTCCGCACGAATGACCCGGCGCTGCTGCCTCCAGCTCATCTCCTGCGCGCTGAGCTCGTCGGTGTCGTCGTCGTCGTTCGCGGCGCTAGGTCGAGCGCGCGGCTTCTTCGTCTTCGCTTGCGCGGACCCGCTCGCAGGTTCGTCGTCGTCGTCGTGCTGCGTCTCGTCGGGACGCTGGCGCTCAGCGAGGAACTCGTGCAGCAAGGCGACAGCACGGCCGAGTCCAGCGTCGTGGGGCACGTTAGTGGTGGACTGGCCCCCGAGCTTGAGCACCACCTGCACGCGCCACACGACGAGGAAGTACTCTTCCGGGCTCTCGAGCGTCGTCTTGTAGTGCGCGCGGAGCAGACACCGGCCGGCGTCTTCAAAGTCCCCGGACTGGCACAGCTGCATGGCTTCGCGGAGGTACGCACCGAGGAGTGGCTGCTGGACGAGCTGCGCCTTGCAAGCACGAACGGCATTGTCCTGTCGGTCGTCGAGAGCTTCGCGCTGGTTGTCGGTCCCGTCGTCGCTCGCGCTCCAGTCTGCGAGTTCGCGCTCGAAGTCGAAGAAGGACGCGTCCGCGATCGGCAGCGGACACACCAGCGACCCGGCGGCGGCTTCGCCCAGCACTCCGCCGTCAGCTGTCGAGGGCAGCGTGGACGTCGGCGCACTGAGCTGCGGCCCGAAGAACGCGTACAGGTCGAACTGGGCGAAGAGCGGGAACGCGTCGAGCCCGAAGAGCGCGTCCTTGACGGCGATCCGGATCGCGTGCTTCCACTTGGCGCAGAACGCGAGCAGCTCCTCGGCGAGCGTTTCGTCGTCTGCTGCCGTCTTGCTCGTCTTCTGCGGTGTCTCCGAGCATATCGACACGGCGCTTCCGCTGCGCTTGGCCTCGGCCTCTCGAGCCGACACGAGCGCGCTCAGCACCACGCGGAGGTCTGCGATCGCGGACGTGCAGCTGCCCATCGTGATGAAGAGCTGCGCGCGGTTCAGCCGCGCTTCAATGCAGCTCCTGCTGGCGCCGTAGTCACCCTCGCTTCCGAGCGCGAGCGCGCGGTTGTAGTCTTCGAGCGCGACCGTGAACTTGAGCTGCTGGTGCAGGATCGCACTCCGGTTGTTGAAGAACTCGGTGCGCGAGCCGTCGAGCGCGATCGCTTGCTGGTAGAACTCCATCGCCTCGTCCGGCTTGTCCATCGACTGGAGCAGGACGCCGAGGTTGTAGAGCAGGATCGCCTTGTGCTTGCGGCCTTCGACGTGGTGCAAGCCGGTCGCGAACGCGTCGTGCGCGTCCTCGAGCCGCTGGAGCTGGAAGAGCGCGACGCCGGCGTTGTTGTGCGCCTGGTAGCAGCTCTCGTCGGCCTCGATGGCGTCTTGGAACCCGCTCACGGCCGAGTGGAGCACCTCCATGTGCAGGAAGACGTTCGCCCGGTTGAACAACGTCGCCGCGTTCAGCGGGTGCGCTTGGATCGCGAGCGAGAAGGCCATGAGCGCCTCCTCGACCCGCCGCTGGCGCACGTGGTGCACTCCGACAGTGTTGAACGCCCACACGAGCACGTTGGTCGTCAGCGTCCCCCGCGGCCACGACACGGCGCTCTTCGTGCGCACCAAGTCGGCCAGCACGCGGCTCATCTGCGCGTTCTTCTTGTATTTGGCGCTCGTGGCGCTCTCGAGCGCCTTGAGCACGCGGTGCTCGAACGACAGTTTCTTGATCGCGCGCAGGAACTTGGCCTTGCGAGCGCGACGCAGCGTCTCGGAGCTGTTCGGATCCACCAGCGCGTCCATCGACGCTGCGGCCAAGCTGGCGCCGACGAGCGTCCTGCGGCGCGAGGAGAGTGCGGCGGCGCCTGGCGGCTTTAGCTGCTGGTGCGCGAGCGTCTCCGCTTCCGGGCGCCCCTGTCGATACGCTTGCGCGCGCTGCTCCTGCTCCTCTCTCGCAAGCTTCCGGTCGGCGAAGATCACGCTGGGCGACGCCGAGATCGCCGGGTGCGTCGGCTCGCTGCGAGACGCCTGGTTCGCTCGGCCCGGAGCCGTCGATCCCGTCCCCGGAGCGAACCCGAAGCCATTGGCGACGAAGCTCGCAGACCGCTCGGCGCGGCTGTGCTCCTTCGCCAGCGCCTTCGTGCGCTCCGCGTCGATCACGTCGCACGGACTCATGAGCGCCAGCGTCTTGTAGCGCGGCAGCGCGTGGAGCAGCAGCGGCACCGCCTTGTCGCGCTCGCCGACCTTGACGAGCACGAACGCCTTGGCGACGAAGCCGAGGACGTTGTCGGCGTCCCGCTTGAGCGCCAGGTCCAAGTCGAGCAGCGCGGCGCTGAAGTGCTCGGCGCACATGTTGGCGAGCGCGCGGTGCAGGAACAGCTGCGAGTCGCGCTGGCCTGGCGTCGGCCGCCTGGGCTCAAGCGGCGTCGATCCCGCGTCGTGACTGCCGATCGCGCGGCCGTATGAGAGCACAGCGTCGTCGAAGCGGCCGTGGCAGAAGCTCGCGTACGCGTGCAGGTTCCACGCGTCCTTCCAGTCGCTCTGGAGCTGCAGCGCGCGCTCGAGGTCCGCCAGCGCCTCGCGGTACCGGCGGAAGAGCACGAGGCACACGCTGCGCTGGTACAGCGCTCGGACGTGCGCGGCGTCGACCGCGAGCACGCGCGCGAAGTCTTTCGCCGCGCTCTCGAGCGCGAAGAGCTCCTGGAGCGCGCAGCCGCGGATGTAGAGCGCGTCGACGTCGCGCGGGTCCAGCTGGACGGCCTCCGTGAGCGCCTCGACGGCCTTGGCCATGTTGCCGGCGTCGAAGTGGCACAAGCCGATGCTCGTGTGCAGCCGCGGGTACGTCGGCGCGCGGTGGCGCACGCGGTACAAGTCGGCGAGCGCGAGCACTGGGAGCCGCTGCTGCGCGTAGAGGCAGCCGCGCAGGAAGAGCGCCGGCAGGAACATCGGGTGGCGCCGCAGGCAGGCGCCGAGGCTCTCGGTCGCGCGCTTGGCCTGCGCCGCGAGCGCGAGCATGCGGCCCCGGAAGTAGTGGACGAGGAAGTGGTCCGGGGCGACCGTGAGCGCCTGCGCGTAGTGCGCGTCCGCCTTGGCGACGAAGCCGCCGGTGACGTGCGTGGCCTGGAGCGCCGGCTCGAGGACGGACAGCGCGGTGGTCGTGCGCGAGACGTTCGCGCTCGCCTTGAGCTGCTCGAGCGCCAAGTGGCAGTAGAGGTTCCCGACGAGCAGGTGCGTGAGCAGCGCGTCTTCGTCCTCTCGGCCGTCGTTCGCGGCCGTCCGCGCCGCGGCCTTCAAGCGCAGCAAGTGCTGCAGGTCCTGGATCGCGTGCCCGAGCCGGCGGAGCTCGATGAGCGCGACGCTCCGCGCTTCGTACGCGCTCGCTTCGATCACGGGGCTGCTCCTGCCCACCTGCTCGATCACGACCGTCAGGTCCGCGATCGCGCGCTCCCAGTTCTCGCGCGCCATCTCGAGGCGGCCGCGCTCGAGCAGCAGCTGCAGCCACTGCGTGCGCTTCGCCTCGGTCGCGAACACGGCCTTCACGCTGCCTGGGGTCTTCGCGCTCTTCTCCCAGCTCAAGTGCGGCCCCAGGAGCTCGAGGCACCCAGAGAGGTCGGCGATCGCCGCGACGAAGTTCGCCTGGTCCTGCAGCAGCCGCGCGCGGTGCCACAGCGTGTCGAGGTCGGTCGGGAGGTACGCGTGCGCGAGGCTCGCGTCGATGAACGCCTCGAAGGGCCACCGCGCCTTGCGCTGCAGCCACTTGGAGCGCTTCCCGAGGCGCACGAAGCACGCGAAGAGCTTCTCCTCCATGCACTCGGCCTCCTTGCACTTGAGCAGCTCGAGGCTAGCGAAGTTGGTCGGCGGCAGGTAGTTCTCGTCGAGCGACAGGATCGCCTGGAGCAGCGGCGTCGCTTGCGCGAGCGAGCCGCTCGCCGCGAGCTTCACGAGCCCCGACTCGAAGAGCTTGTCGAGCGTCTCGGTCTGCAGCACGCCCGAGTTGCCTGCAGTGCGGCCGCCCGCCGCCGCCTTCTTGCTCAGCGCGAGCCGCACAATCGTCGCCGCCGCCTCCTCGTCTTCACGCTGCGCAGCATCGCCGTCCGCAGCATCGCTGCTGTCGCTTCCATCGCTCGCTGGGTGCGCGAGACGAGCGAACTCGGTCTCGAGCCGCAGCGGGAGCAGGCTGAACGAGTTCAAGCCGGCGTTGCCGAACATGTCGATGACGAGCGTCCACTCCGACTGCTCTGACACCGCCGCCGTCGTTCGCCGCTGGCGCAGCGTGCGGCGGACGTCGTGCGACAGCTGCCGCAGCAGCTTGAACGCCGCCTTCAGGTGCCCGTTCAGCAGCATGATGAGCGTCCGCTGCACGAGCAGCAGCGGGTCGTCGACGCTCCCCGGCGCGTGCTCGTCGAGCTGGATCGCCGCGGCCGCGTTCAGGTCCTCCACCGCGCGCTCCATCTCGATCTTGATGCGGCTCGCGACGCTGCGCCAGACGAGGCAGTAGAACCGCACGCGGTCCGCCACGCGCTGCTGCCACCTGCGCGCGAGCGCCGATTGCGAGCCGCTGCTGCCTGCTGCGTCAGAGCTCTTGGCGATCAGCGTGAGCGCCTCAGTGAAGTAGATGGACGCCACCGAGGCGTTGAAGAGCTGCAGCTCGACGATCCCGGCGACCATGTGCACGCACGGGTTCTGCCCGAACGTGTCGACGACGCGCTTGATGCGCGCGCGCACGGGGTCGCTCGCTTCGCCCGGGCTCGAGCTCCGCGGCGCCGTCTCGTCGAACACCACGCCCTCCCACGGCGCCAGGTGCTGCGCCGCCAGGTGCGCGGCGTTCGACTTGCGCCGAGCCGCGGGCAGGCGGCGAAACGCGTCGAGCTGGTGCACGTACGCGTACTCGTCCATCGCGACGCCGCACTGGATCCGCTTCTCGAAGTACAGGAAGATCGCCGTCTCACTGACGAGCGGCGTCTGCTTGAGCGTCGCCTTCTCCTTCGCGTGGCGGCCGCTGCCGCTGCCTCGTGACGTGGGGCTCTTGCTGGCGTTGTGGCCCCGCGGAGCCGCAGGCTCAACCGAGCTCCAAGCAGCTGGCAGCGCGTGCTCGTGTCGCTCGAGCGACGCGTGGATCGCGTCGACGAACTGAAGCGGGAGCCACGCGATGGTCTCCAGGTCGAGGAAGTCGCCGTAGTGGTCCTTCCGGATGTACGCGGTGAGGAACTCGGGGCTCAGGCTCTCGACCAGCGAGAGGTCGTGCACGAAGAGCTCGAGCTCGCCGAGCGCCTTGTGCGCGTTCGCGCGGTGGAAGTACACGCACGGGTCCGGGCCGTAGCGCAGCTCGATCTCGTCCAGGTGGCGCACGACCTCGCCGAGGTTCCTGGTCGACAGCTTGGTCGAGTCGACGAGGTCGCCCTGGGCGTCCCGCGTCCCGGGCAGGACGCACAGCGGCGGGAGCTGGAACTGCTCGCCGTCAGCTGCCTTGTTGCTCTGGATGACGGAGTAGTACGTGTCCAGCGCGGCCTTGAGCTCGCCCTTGAGGAGGCACAGGCCGGCGTAGAGGTTCGTGGCTTGGTGGTAGAGCTGGAAGTACTCGGGCAGCTCGCCGTCCTTGCTGCCCGCTGCGCTCTCGCGCACGTTCCGGATGCACGAACGGAGGTTGTTCATCGCCTGCAGCAGCAGGATGACGGCCTCTTGGAGCTTGTTCTGGCGCAGCAGCGCCGCGCCTTCGCCGATGAGCGCGCGGTGGTACGTCGCGGAGCTCGCGCTGCACGTCGCGCGGCACTTCTCGAACATGCGCGCGGCGTTCGCGTACCGCTTCTGCGCGAGCCGCAGCTCCGCGTGCGCGACGAGGTAGTCGGGGTCCTCGGCGTCCGCGGCGGCGCACTTGTCGAGACAGCCCTCGGCGCGCAGGTGCATGCCGAAGCGCGAGAAGAGCTCGCCCATGGCCACGAGCACGCGCCGCGTGCTGCCGCCGCGGTTCGCGACGAAGAGCAGGTCGTTATCGGCCTTGGTGTCGTCCTTGAGCGCCGCGTAGGCCTCGCTCCGGCCCAGACAGGCGCAGAAGTGGAATGTCTTCTCGAGCACGGCGCCGCGCTTCGAGGGCGACTTCGACGGGGACAACTCGTCGCCTTCCGACTGAGCCGAGAGACGCTCGATCTCGATGCTAAAGTGCCGCGCCGCATTCCCGTAGTCCTGGAGCGTGAGGAAGAGGAACCCGAGCTTGAAGTGCACGTGCGGGAAGCGCTTGTACGCGCGCGCGAGGTCCTGGTAGAGGTCGACGGCCTCGCCGATGCGACCGCTGAGCCTGCGTCAAACACGTGAGGGCGTGGCGGTGTGGTGGAGGAGATGATGCTTACGACACACGCTCTGAGCGCACAAGCGACGCACCACGCCCACTGCGCATACGTGTCGAGCTCCACGGAGCTCGTCGCCGCGGTCGTTGTAATCGTCGACGACGTATTCGCCATCTTCAATTTATAGGTTGACAGGAAGCATCGTCTTCAATTTCAAGGTACAAACGTGTGTGGTCCACGCTTATGAGTGTGGTTTACATTTCATGTTATCCTGCATTTCGTCACTATTGACTTCCATTTGTGCTGGCGGCCATCCACGAACAAGCGGTGACGAGCAGACTAGAGGACCGACGAACCGACCGATACGATGCGCTGCTGCCAGCTCGTGATGGGGCCCGCGGGCACGGGCAAGGTGCGCTCCCGTCTCTCAGTATCGTAATGGGCTGCGTGACAGGCGCTAACCCACACATACACAGTCGACGTACTGCAGCAACATGCACGAGTTCTGCGCCGCGTCCGGCCGCATGACGTACGTCGTCAACTTGGACCCGGCGGCCGACCACTTCGAGTACCCAGTCGCCTTCGGTGCGTCCTTGCAGGTGGTCACCGAAGAGCCGCAATACTGCAGTACAAGCGACTGACTGAGCAGTGGCGCCAGACATCCGCGACCTGATCAGCGTGGAGGACGTGATGGAGGAGCTCGGCTACGGACCGAACGGCGGGCTCGTCTACTGCATGGAGTGCGTTCGAGCTGCCCCTGCTGCTGCTGCTGCTGTGAGCATGTGGGTGGTTGACGAGCGACGCAATGCGCTACAGGTACCTGGTCCAGAACCTCGACTGGCTGCAGGACCTGCTCACAGAGTACAGCGACGACGACTACTTCATCTTCGACTGCCCCGGTGCGTTGCGTGCTTTGTATGCGTTGACTCGAGGTCGCGATTGGTGGGTCTGTGAGCTGCTTTGGGGGAGACTCACGCTGGACGAACGAACTTCCACTCGTGCAGGGCAAATCGAGCTCTACTCGCACCTGCCGGTGATGAAGCAGCTCTGCGACGCGCTCAAGGACTGGGGCTTCTCGATCTGCGGCGTGTATCTGGTGCGTACACCGAACGAGGGAGAGAGAGAGGTGGTCGCGTCGACTGACCCAAGCGAGCGGCTGCGTGCCAGATCGACTCGCTATTTATCGCGGACCCGACGAAGTTCATCTCGGGCGTGCTCTGCTCGCTGTCGGCGATGACGCAGCTCGAGCTGCCGCACATCAACGTGCTCACCAAGTGCGACCTCGTGGACGAAAAGGAGCTGAGCAAGTACCTGGACCCGTCGTCGGGCTACCTGCTCGAGAACCTCTCGAGCTCCACGGACCCCAAGTGGCGGCCGCTGAGCACGGCGATCTGCAACGTGGTGCGTGCTCCGTCGAGTATGTCGGCGCGTTGTGCGTCACTGGTCAAGGGACGCGCTGACCTGCTCTGTCGTGCCGCCAGATCAACGACTTTAGCATGGTCGCGTTCGTGCCGATGAACATCACGCGAGAGGAGAGCATCGAGACCGTGCTGCTGCACGTCGACCACGCGATCAACTACGGTGAGGACCTCGAGCCGTCGGAGCCCAAGGACGACGCAGAAGACGACTTCTGAGCCTGCGCTCTCGTGCGCTCCTACGATGTTGCATCATCATTGATGCTTAACGAGAATCTGTACCTAGACAGCTGCCTAGACTTCGTTCTCGACCCTGCGCTCCTTGCGATCAGATCGAGCACCTCCGCGAGTAGATGGACGCCAAGGAGGAGTTGAAGAGCTTGACGGTCCGCACCTTCGTGGAAAAGGTCGTGTAAGTGAGTGGCACCGTGCGCATCGAGAGCACTCGGTGACAGCAGCAAGTCGACGATGAGTGTTCTGACCTGTACAACGAATTGCCACTCGTCCACTTCGGACTGGCCATTGTGAGAAGGCGCGAGTCGCTTTTGTGCGAAGGATGCCGCTCGCTAACATGCGGAAGGACCAGCAGATGGCGGCAGCAGCACCTGCTGCTGCGTCCAAGGCGATCCCTGGCGCGGACTTCCGGACGATCGAGGAGCAGGTGCAACTCGTGCGCGCCTTCCGCGCGCTGGCGTTCGAGATCCCGCTCGAACTTGTGGAGCGGAAGCTCGAGGTGCCCTCGTCTTGACCGCACTACTCACTACTGCTGCTGCCGCCTCCAACACGAGCCTGCTCGGTGACCTTGTGTGTGTGGTGCATGTCCCGATGTTGCGGTTGGTGGTGGATGCAGAAGCTGAGCGAGAAGATGAGAGGGCTGACCTCTGGAGAGGTAGCGTGGAAAGGAAGG
>JAASGM010000310.1:0-23628 GCA_023334215.1 Globisporangium cystogenes | reverse complement strand
CCAGTGGGGGTGGCAGGAGCTCAACGCCAGCGCCGCACCTACAAAGGCTGCGGAAGGACACGCAGCGCTGCTCCTTGGACCCGACGATGCCATTCGTGCGACCGATTCGGCCGTCGCATCAGCTCACACAGCACCAGTCGCACAAGTGCTGCAGCCGCCTCTGCGCCTGAAGAGACTGCTGCCGATCCAGCCTGCTGCAGCTCAAGTTCCTGTTGGTGCCGGTCCACGCGACGCCAAGCAGGCAGCGCCGCAGAGCGGAGCAGCGCCACCCAAAGGCCGCAAGCGCGTGAAGGACGAGATCGCGAATCTGCGGCAGAGCGTCGTGGACCTGGAGGAGCAGCTTCGCAGACTCCAGCACGACGACAACGACACGGTGGCGCCACCGCTGGCGATGCCGAAGTTGCCGTCAAGCTCATCACGGGCGACTTCGCTGGCGCAGTCAACTCAGGTGACACTGTCATCGCCCTGGTCGACGATGTCGGCATGCAGCTTGTGGAAGCGCGTGGCGGAGCACCAGTTGGCGGCGCGAAAGCGCGCGGAGGCAGAGAACGCTCGTCTGCGGAGCATGTTAGTTGCCCAGGCGAGGCTCGCGGAGAGCCTACAGCGGTCGTTCCGCAGGTGTCCGCGAAAATCGGTGCGTGTGTGTCTAGTGTGTGGCGATGGCGCGGATCTCGCTGCTGACACGCGCTTGGCTCGAGCAGGAGCTCGGTCCGACGCAAGCGGCGGCGTCGAAGCTCAAGAATCGCAACCTCCTTGCTGATGCGAGTCGCGAGGGAGCTCGCGTTTACGTGGGTCTGGCTGAGCGGTTGGAGTCGCTGTACGCCAACGTGGATGCAGTGCTCGCCGAGGCGGGACACAGCGAGAGGATCGAAGAGTTCAACGTCGGCACGGTCAAGACCGACACTGATACCGGGCAGACGTTCGTCGACCTCGCGAGCGCCTTCGTGCTGCCGTTCGAGATCACGGCGGCGTGCTCTGCCTTCTGGACGCTGTTCAACAAGTCGTCGCGCGGTGACAACAGCAGCAGCGACTTCCAGGTACGTGAACCTCCATGCTTCGTGGAACACTAGTGCGCATGGGCTTGAGAGAAGTGAGGGAGGGATCTAACGGAGTGTGGTGTTGCTCCAGGATGATGCGAACGCCGAGCCAGCGGTGGACTCTGCAGGCTGCACGATCCGCGCCAAGTTCACGGTGGCGATGCCGTTCCGACTCGGAGACGTGCTGTTCGACGGGCACATCCTGGGCAGGCGGTTCGTCGAGGACTCGCGGGTCGTGTTCGTGTGGTGCACACAAGGAACATGCGAGAGCCGGGCGTTCGAGTTTGCCCGGATGCCGATGCGAGAGAGCGGGTGGTCCGTGCTGCAGAGGATTCCGCCGACAAGTCCAAGCGGCGCGAGCGCAGCGACGATCATCCGGACAGTGTTCCGCATCCACCCCGAGGTTGGAGAGGGGCGTTCGGGGAACCGAGTCGCTCACACGCTCGCAGACGCTGTGGCGGAGTCGTTCCAGGAGAACGCCGAGCACATGATTCGAGCCGCCGAGACCATCATCATGGGCGTGGCCGCGCAGTAGGCGAATAAACAGCATCAGCACCAGCGCTCTCGATATGACTCCTCCTCGAGTGCTTTGTTTCAAGTTTGTTTCGAACTTTGTTCAATGGAGAAACACAAAGACGCGCGACCAACGCGTTGGACAAAGTCACTCAATGTGAGTATGAGTCTGTCCTTGAGACCTTTCAAGCTCACATTGAAGAAATTGGAACCGCGCATCTCCTTCCCGGTGGTTCAGCAAATCCTATCGCGATAGCAGGGTATTCATTTTCAGCACTAAAATATCAGGTGATTTGTTAATCACTTCAACTCGATACCATCGCTTTGAAGAGGCATCAAGTGTCTGAACTTTTTAACGTTTTGAAGTTGAAGTTGAAACTGCCAAAAGTTAACAAGGCTGGCGTGCTTCGAAGAGCAGCACTCTTCGCTTTCCCCCAAGCGCTCTCACTTGCGAATTTGCCTCGCGTCCGTCAAGCTTCCAGCCGTCAGCAGCTCTCAAGTCTTCTTTGTCATGGCGTCCCGCGTTGCCGCCAAGTCCTCCAAGTGGCTCAGCGACCCGTCGGTGCGTCGTCCGACCGCTCTGACTGCTCGCGCCTTGGAGTCTTTCGAGCCCTCACTAACACACACTCTTCCTCCCGCAGACGTACCCGCTCATCGCGTGCATCGCCGCCGGCTCGGTCATGTGCGTGACCTTCGGCACGCGCCACTTGACCAAGAGTCCGGACGTCAAGTGGGACCGCGCGACGCGCAAGAGCAACGAGCTCGCGACCAAGGAGCAGACACAGTGGATGTCGCACCGCGACTCGTTCAAGAACCTCGCAGTGAACGCAGTGAACGCGAACAAGAAGTGAGTCGTCCCATGTCTGTTCTCGAGGAAGGATCGCAGTGCTCGCCCAACGCACGCCCCGACGCCTCATGACACAATAATCCACACTCTATTCCCCCCATCTTCATCCCCTCCGCCATGTCCCGTTGCCTCTCACGTCACTCGAGCTCCACCTCGGAGTAGTTGGCCGGGTCGCGGAAGAGTTCGCGCAGCAGCTCGTGCGTGAGCGCGTGGCCGGGGCTCGTCGCGAAGAAGCAGCCGTGGAGCGGCAGCCCTGCGAGCGCGAGGTCGCCGACGCAGTCGAGCAGCTTGTGGCGCGTCCACTCGTCCGCCGGGAAGCGCAGCCCTTCGGCGTTCAGCACGCGCTCGCGTGCCGGCGTCTCTGGCGCCACAGCTGCGGGGTCGCGGAACACGACGGCGTTGGCGAGCGACCCGCCGCGTGCGAGACCGAGTGCTCGCAGCTGCGCGATCTCGTCCTCGAACGTGAACGTACGCGCCGGTGCGAGCGTCGCGCGGAACGCGGCTCCGTTAGCATCTGGGTCGGCGCCGAGGGTGAAGCTGCTCTCTGTCGTCCCGAGTCCCTTGTGCGCGAAGTTCACCTGCACCGCCACCCGCAGCGTCGGCATCGCCACGGTCTCCGTGCCGAGTCGCTTCGGCAGCGGCAGTAGCCACGCCGCCTTGTCCTCCAGCAGCACCTGCACGGGCCGCTCGACGCGCAGCACGCGCTGAGCGTGGCCGTGCAGCTCGAGGACGCCCGCCGCGTCCACTGCGTCCGCGAACAGAAGGCTTGAACCGTCGAGAATCGGAACCTCCGCACCGCCGATCACTTCCACGAGCGCGTTCGTGACGCGCGCCGCCGCAAGCGCCGCCAGCAGGTGCTCCACAGTCCCCACAGCGCCGAGCTGCGTGCAGAGGCGGCTGCGGCGCGCGTCCACCTGCGAAACGTGCGCCGCTACACTTGCTGCCGCGTGGCGGAGGACGACGCCCGAGTCGGCAGTTGCCGGCTGCAGCCGCACCGTCACAGGCACGCCGGAGTGCAGGCCGACGCCCGCGAGCTCCACGCTGCGCGCGAGCGTGCGCTGCCAGCGCGTCATTCGATGCGAGGGAAAAATATGAAGGCAGCGCCGCATACAAATATCAAGTCATAAAATAGGACGATGAATTGCAGGGATCTCAAAAATAACTCGATCTCGTTTGGAAGGAGAGTTGCGAGACTCGTCACAAGACTCCTTGCGAGAAGGCGGCACTGTCGCTCTTCATGCACAAGTGGCCGTGAGAGCTCAATGATGACGTTGCGGTGGATCATGAGCGCGCACATCGTATGGGGTCTCACCTGAGCACGGACGAGGTCCGCCCTTCGCTCTTGAAAAGACAGAACGCAACACGGAGTCAGCGAAAAGCAGCCACTCGCATTCGTCCACACCGGGTCGTCTCCCGTTTGCAGCTCCCGAGGAAAGCCCGAGTCGCCACGCGACTCGCGTGAAGCACGCACCAAGCGATGGCGGCGCTTGAGGCGAGAGAGCAGATCACAGGCTCCCGAAGACTCGGAATCACGCGCCAAATCACTTGGGGGGAGGTGTATGCTGCGAGGACGCTTTGTGCTAGCCCGAGAGCGGCTATCCAGCTGACTGGCAAGCGAATGCGCCGCGAGCTACAACGAAAGACTCGCTGTGCCGTGCACGTTCATCGCCTGACGATTTCAGGCTTCATCTTTGGTGGCTCGCAGAGTCACTTTTGCATTGTACATAAACGCAACAGACACCAAATTTTGAATTATATAATACAGGTGATAAAACACGCAGTTTATCTCTACAATCATAGAAACCTGCCAAAATGCAGATAGCTTCCACTATCACTAAATACAATTATGATGTTCGGCAAGACTTTCGAACCTTCACACGCTGGTGGGACTTCTCGGCGCTGCCGATCTCGGCCGGCTCCGCCGTCGCCGTCGCCCGCGTGCGTCCGCTTCATTCCAGAACCGCTCGCTCTCAGCACCGCCCGCCCACCCGCCCACGTACCTCGAAGCAGCGGCCCACGCACCGCGCACGCAGCGGCCGCCAACCCGCCAAACAGCCGCCTCCATGACTTCTCCGTCTTCTTCTTCTACCGTACGCGCAGCGCATCCTCGGAAGGAAGAAGCGGCGCGCATACTGAAACCAAGTGACTGCGCGCCTCGGCGGATCCGCGCGCGGCCGCCCACGGCGCGCTTCGGACACGTCCAGCTCCCACTCGCGAACGCCATGCAGCACGAGCAGCAGCAGCAGCAGGCGCCGCTGAGCGTGACGCTGCGGCGCCGCCGGCCGGCGCGCTCCTTCCTCTCGCGCGGCCGCTTCGCCAAGAAGTGTCTCGCGGACTCGTCGCTGCTGCTGAGCAACTCGAGCGCCGGCGGCGACGCGCTGCTGCGCTCGTTCTCGTCCTCGGCGCTCTCGCTCTCGTCCTCGGCCTCGCCGCCGGGCTCGCCGGTCGCCTCCGCCTGCTACGTGCCAGTGCCCGTGAGCGCCGCGGCCGCCGCCGAGCTCGAGCACGACCTGCTGCTCGCGTCCTCGCGCTCGAACGCGTCGCTCGTGGACGACGCGGCGCTCGTCGCGCGCGCGCGGGCGGCGCGCCGCCAGGTCGAGAGCGCAGCCAAGCGCCAGGCGCTCGTCGGCCGCTGGAAGCAGCGCGTCGTGTACGCCGGGAAAGGCGCCGCGCAGGTGCACGAGTGCCTCTCGAGCGCCAAGGACCAGTTCAGCGTCGTCGCCAAGCTCAACCTGCCGTGCTCGCTGCACGAGATCCAGAGCGCGCTCGGCGCCGACAGCGCGCCGCTCGGCTCGGCGGCGTTCCACCGCAGCATGGCCATGCTCTTCGGGGACCAGTACGTCTACGGCGTCAACGTGCGCAGCGTCGACTGCGCCGCGTACCGGCGCTCGTCGTCGGTCGCCAGCGGGCTGCGTAGCCGCAGTCGCTCGCGGTCGGCGTCCTGGGGCCCGAGCCACAGCCACAGCCACAGCCACAGTCAGAGCCACAGCCAGAGCCAGAGCCAGAGCCACAGCCAGCAGCACCTGCTCGGCGGCGCCGGGACGTCCGAGTCGCGGCTCTCGGTCAACGCCGTGTCGCTGCTCATGCGCCGGCGGCTCGTGTGGCGGCAGCGGAACATGTCGTTCCTCGACTTCAGCGACGAGCGGCCGGACGCCAAGACGGTCACGCGCGTGCTGCAGACGCTCGACACCGCAGACAACGACGACGACGACGACGGTGACGACGACGCGCACGCGCGCACGGACGAGGAGGCGTCGGCGTTCTCGCAGCCGCGGTCCCGGCCGCGGCCGTCGGCGCTCCAGCGCCACGAGAGCCGCGCGCGGGAGCCCGGGCTGCGCGGACTCCTCGCGGGCTACGTGCTGCAGGAGGACTCGGCGGAGAAGTTCACGCGGCTCTTCTTCTACGGCACGCACACGGTCCCGGTGGGCGCCAAGGTGACCGCGGCCAGCGTGCAGCTGCTGCGCGGCATCGTGAGCAAGCTCTGCGCGCTCGAGGCGGTCGTGCGCCGCCGCCGGCTCGGCTTCTACCCGCTCGTGCCGGCGCCGAGCGACGCAACGGCGCTGCTGCAGCCGGCGTCGGCGGGCTGCTCGACGTGCTACGCGCCGTTCCACGCGCTCTTCCGGAAGAAGCACTTCTGCCACCTCTGCGGCCACTTCGCGTGCCGCCGGTGCTCCCGGCTCGAGCCGATCGAGAAGGTCCTGGGCGTGGTGGACCTGCGCCGCGTCTGCGTCGGCTGCGTGCGGCGCGTCAGCTACTGCGTCTTCGACATGCACCGTGGCGACGCGTTCTACTCGGAGCAGCTCCAGGCGCCGAGCAAGCCGCCGAGCCTCCTCCTGCTGCTGCGCGGCGCCGCGGACGGCAAGAAGCTCCCGGACGTGCCGGAGGAGGAGTTCCCGCCGCTGCTCGGCGACGGCGACGACGACGACGACGACCTCGCGTCCACCGTGCTCGAAGACTTCGCGGGCGACGTCGGGGACGACGACGAGCACGCGCTCGCGGCCGAGCAGGTCGCCAAGTACATCAAGGGCATGTTCGAGCGCAACGGCGGGTTCGTCGGCCCCTTCTTCCAGCGAGAGGCCGGCAAGAACGAGGCCGCCGCGACGCCGCGGGAGGCGATCTGTCTCCTGGACGGCGAACGCGCCCGCATCGCGTAGAGTACAGAGCACTGTATAGAGGCGAGTAGAGAGCTGAGTAGAGAGACCAACAGACTAGTGCAGAGCGCGACGGACTCTGTGAAGGAAGCTCATCTCGACCGTGTTACTCGCATCACTATACACCACCAACCAGCACTCACGCCGCCCTCGCAGCCTCCTCACAGCTCCTGCTTGGCGTCGTCGAACGAGTCCTCGTCGTCGGTCTCGACCGCTGCTGGCGCCGGCGCCGATTGCATGAGCGAGAGGCCGCCGAAGAGACTGTCAGGCGCCGCCACAGTCGCCGCCTCCGTCGTCATCGTCGTCGAACTCGAACTCGCGGAGGAGGCAGGAGCCGCCACGGTCGACGTTGTCGTCGTCGTCGTCGTCGTGATCGTCGTCAGCGATGTCGACGTGAACGAGATGTCGGCGAACGACGACGACTCGTGGCTCACGAGCGAGCCGCTCAGACTCTCGTCGTCCGTGGCCCCCGCCGTGTGGTCCGACAGCTCGTGGATAGTCATGGGCGAGTCCGTCGAGTGCTCGTCGTCGATCAGACTCGACGCCGAGCCCGTGCGCGACTGCACGTGGCTCTCGTGACTCGCGGCGCTCGACACGCTCACGCGCAGCCCTGCGAACATCGCGTTCGTCGGCTCGGCCGAGAGAACCGACGAGGACTCGGGCTCCTCCGCCGTCGACACCTCTTGCGGCTCTTGCGGCTCCTGCGGCTGCTCGGCTTGTGCGTGGACGACGTCGGTCCCCGTCTCGCTGGTCGCGAGTCCGCTGAACACCGACCGACTCGCCTCCTCCTCGCTCGAGCTGACTGGGGACGCCGCCGGCTCTGCGCTCGCGCTCAGTTGCAGCCCTCCGAACATGGACGTCGACGGAGACGAAGGCAGCGGCGCGTCCGTGCTTCTCCCCATCTGCAGGCCCCCGAAGAACGAGTCCGGCCCGACCTGCGAGTACGACGTCGGCGAGTTCACTGGGTCACTCGCCACCACTGCGGCTGGTGCTGCCGCCGAAGCCACTGAAGCCACTGAAGCCACCACCACCACCACTGGCGCCTCGACCGGACTCGCCAGCACTGCGGTCTCGATCGGACTCGGCGGCTTGGACAGGCGACGAGGAGACGTGCTGCCGCTCAGCTCCAGCCCACCAAAGAGCGACGAGCCGTCCGTCGCTGCCGACTTCGCCGACTCGTTCGACGCCTTGCGGGTCACGCTCATCGTCGACGCCGCGACGTCCGCCTCGAACGACGGCTGCCGCACGCCGAGACCCAGGAACAGGCCGCTCGCGCTCGCCTCGACCGGCGGCTGCTTTGACGCCTTCGACGACGCCTTGGACGAACTGCTGCTGCGCTGCTTCGCAGCCTCCAAGAGCTGCCGGATCTCCTCCTGCTCGGCGCGCAGCTCCTGCAGCTCCTCGTCAAACGCGGCGGCGCTCTCGTACTCCTCGTTCTGCGTCGCCAGGTCGATGTCGTCCTCGACGTGGATGATCCGCTGGCGCAGCGCCTCGAGCTCCTCCGTCAGCTCTTCGATCGTCTGCTCGTTGTGGGTCGCGTGCTGCGCGAGCTCGGGAGTCGACGGAACCGCGTACAGGGCCTCGCGGTGCTGCTCCACCGCTTGGTACGCTGCCTCCCCTTCTTCTTCGTCGTCGTCTTCTTCGTCTTCTGCCTCGTTCTCCTCAGATGCAGCGTCAGCAGGCGCCTCGCGCGACGCCAGCGCCGCCATCGAGAGCTGCCGTTGCTTCAGCACCTCGACCTTCTCGTCCAGACGGGCTGCGAGCTCGTACTCCTCGTTCTCCGTCGCCTTGTCGATCAGCGCTTCCAGCTCCGACAGCTTGGACGCGATCTCTTCCAGAGCGCTCGACCCGTCGCCGATCGCGTCCACGTCCACGGCCCCCGCCTCCGCCGCAGCGTCGCTCGCCGCACTGCCGCCGCCACCGCTGGCCACAGCGTGGGCGATCGCCGCCGAGTTCCGGACGTCGTCGTCGTCGCTGATGTCATCACCGTCCTCGTCCTCATCATCCTCCTCCTCTGCGTCCTGGACCGGGTCGCTCACGCCGTACTTGTGCTCCAGCGCCTCGGCCTGGATCGCGCACGCCTCCAGCTCCGCTTGCACGAGCAGCAGCGCCGACGCGCGGAAGTCGACGCCGCTCTCGGCGGCGACGCCCTCGCTCTTGAGCTTGGCCATCTGGCGGGTCGCCGTCCGCAGGTGCCGCGCCTCCTTCCACAGCTCCTGCAGCGCCGCGAGCTCGAGCTGCTTCTCGACCGCCTGGAGCTCGCGCGTCTTGTCCTCGAACTCGACCGCGCGCTTGCCGATGCACTCGGCGAGGTCCTGCAGCTCCATCTCGACGACCTCGACCATCTCCTCGGCCGTCGCGCGGTCCTTCTCGAGCGCCTTGACGTCCTTGGAGATGCGCGCGGCCTCCTTGAAGTTGCGCTGCGCCGCCGCGGTCTTCTTCTCGCCCTCGAGCCGCGGGATGAGCGACTCGGCGGACGCGATCGCGTTCCGGTGGATCGACAGCGACTTCTCCAGCTCGTCGCGCTGCTTGCGCAGCATCACGAAGCTCTGCTCGGCGACCGCGGCGGCGTCCGAGAGCGAGCTGAGCTCCGCCGCCTGCTGCTTCTTGCGCACGAGCGACTGCTCGCGGCGCGTCTCCTGCACCTCCAGCACGCGCGCGAGCAGCGCCGCCGCGCGCATCTCCTTGCGCACCGCCGCGATGCGCTTGCCGAACGTCGCGAGGCTCGCGTCGTAGCCCTCGAGCTTGGCGCGGAAGTCCTGCTTCTGCGCCGTGAGCTGCGCCACGTCCGCCTCGACCTCGCGCTTGGTCTGCAGGATGCCGGCCTCGCGGTCGGCGACGCGCTTGAGCTGCCGCGAGTACCGCGTGCGCACGATGTCGATGTCCTTCTCCGCCTTGTCGATCGCCCCCTGGATCGTCCGCACGCGCTCGAGCTTGAGCTTGAGCTTGCGCTCGAGCTCCCGCACCTCCTCCTCGACCAGCGCCCGCTCCTCCAGCAGCTGCGCGCGCACCACGAACTCGTCCTTGCACTGCTCGTCGATCGTCGCCTCGATCTCCGCCTTCTCGGCCGCCAGGTGCGCCAAGTTGGCCGACACGTGGTGCATCTCCGTGTCGATCCGCTCCGCCTCGAACTGCAGCTGCGCCGTCTCCGTCGCCTCGAACGCCTGGAACTCGCGGCGCGTGCTCGTGCGCTCCGCCTCCTGGTCCTCGCGGAACTTCTCGAGCTCGCGCAGCGTGCCGCGCGTGCTGCGCAGTTGGTTCGCGAACGCCTTCTCCTTGGCCTTGACGAACGCCGCGAGCTCGCTGTCCACCTTGCGCACGTCGCTCTCGGTCAGCGTGATGCAGTGGCGCACGCTGTTGATCGTCGCGTTGAGCGCGTCAGCGCGCTCGAAGTCCTCCACCTCGCACGCGTGGTGCTGCTGCGCCTCGACGTCCCGCAGGTCGATCTCGTACTGCGTCAGCTGGTTCGCGAGGTACACCTTGCGCTCGAGGATGCGGTTCTCGTCGTCGCTCTGCCGCAGCACGTTCTCGCGGAAGCTCACGGCGCTCGCGTGGAAGTCCCGGAGCGTGTTGAGCAAGCGCTCCTCAGGCGTGGGCGGCGCGGCGGGCGCGACGGGCGCCGGCGGCTCGACAACGGCCGCCGCGGGACTCGGCGCGTGCTCCTTCGACGTCAGTGAATCGGTTCGCGAGCTCTCGCGCTTCACGCTCGTGCTCGCCTTGCTCTGGTGGACGTTGAGCCCCGCGAGGACGCTGCCGCTCACCTCGCCTCTCGGAGACGACGCACCGCTGTCCTTCCGGGCCGAGTGGCGCGGCGAAGACCCGCCTGCGTGCACTGTGAGCCCCGCCAGCACGCCGCCACCGCCACCACCGCCGCCTGCAGCGGACGACGTGGTCTTGTGTACTGTGAGCCCCGAGAGCACCGAGCCGGCGCCGACCGGGGGCAGGAGGTGCGCCAGGTCGTTCGGGTTCGACGCCGGCCTGGCGACCGGGGGGCTCTCGTCGCTCGCCGCTGCCTGTACGATGTCCTCCTCCTTGATGTCTCCGCGCTGCAGCGCCGCGACGGACTCGTCCGAGAGCTGGCGGCCGAAGCCCGGGCGGAAGCTCTTGGTCTTCTTCCGCTTCACCACCTTGGGCACCGAGCGCGCGCCGCCGCTCGCGTTGCTGCTCGTGCGGCTGAGCGTCGTGTCCGCGCTCGCCGTCGACGCCCCCGCGACGTCCAAGTAGTTGAACGACCGCGTCGCGGACTTGCGGCGCTCCGCCATCACCGGCGGCGGCGGCTGCTGGAAGCCTGCGTCCTCGAGCGGCGCCGAGAGCCCGCCGGCCGCCAGGTCCAAGCCGCTGAAGAGGCTGCCGCCCGCCGGCGGCGCTGCGTACGCCGACGGGTTCGCCGGCGGGTTCTTGAGCGCCATGCCGCCGAACATGTCGACGGCTCCGTTGCCCACGGGTGCCGCCTCGTAGCTACTGGTGCTGTGGGTGTAGGCGGGTGCCGGTGGCTGCGGCTGCGGCTGAGCCTGCGGCGGGTAGGCCCCGGGCAGCGCCGTGGGGCGGCTGTAGCTCGAGGGCGGCGCGTGCGGCGCGGGACTCGCGGCGCCCACCGGCTGCTTGGCGAGCGGCGGCGGCAGGTTGAAGAAGCCGCCGCCGACGGCCGCCGCGTCATCGGCCCCGGACTGCTGCGAGCCGCGGTGGCCCGGGGGTCCGCTCTTGGCGCCGTCGTCCTTCTTGTTGAAGAAGCGGAACATCGCGAGTGAAGTAACAGAAGCGCGTCGGAGAGAGAGGTCGAAGAGAAGGGGGGGGAGGGGGGAGCCGCGCGCCACTCGCTGCAGTCGGCGCGCTGCGCGGTAGCTCCTCGACCGTGTGTGTGTGAGCTTCCTCAGGTGGGCGAATGAAAGCAGCAGCCACTGTGAGTGGTGTGAAGTGGTGTGAAGTAAGCGGAAACTTTGTTACTTTTCAAGTGGTGACTTTTGTGTGAGTACTGGAGTGGACTTTGGCTCAGTAAAACACAGTGATGAATGGAATAATCGGTTTTTGAAGGGCGGAGTCGCACTCGCGTAAGTCCGAAGTCGGAAGATCGCAGCTCAGTGCGCTGCCGCCGCGTCCGCGTCGCTGCCGATCGCCTTCGCGACGAACGTCGCGACCGTCGCCAGGCTCTCGCGACTCCCGATGCCCCCGACGCGCTCGAGACACGCGACGTAGGCGGCGAAGAGCCTGCGCGCCGGCGCGGCGTCGTACTTGTGCATCATCGCGTAGTTGAAGCGGTCGGTCGACGAGAGGTACGCGCACGCGGCCGCCCCCAAGTTCGGCGCCGAGTTGTACACGAACACACTCTCAACCAGCAGCTCGTGGGTCCGTCTCCCCGCGCCTCCTGCCGACGCGTCGGCACTCTGCACGGCATGCGTCAGCGCGAACGGGTACCGCCCGACGTTCGAGATGGCGACGTCCGCGGAGACCGAGTGCGGCAGCGGGATCTCGCGCACGAGCGCGGGCGTGAGCCGCGAGTGGACGTACTGGTCCAGGAACAGGGGCGTCAGCGGCATCGTGACGCTCGCGAGCGACGCGTCGAGCTCCTGCTTGCACCGCCGCGCGAAGTCCCAGAACGAGGTCGTGGCCACGTCCACGCCGGTCGTCGCGAGCGACTCGAGGTCGCTCGAGACCATGAAACAGCCGACGGCGACCTCTTCGGGCGGCGTCGGCACGCGTTGGCGCATGTTGAGCGCGGTGCCGACCGTGAGCGTGAACGGCGTCTTGCGCGCCTCGTGCCGGTCGCTCGCGATGTAGTAGGCGAGCGTGACCGCCGCCGCGACCGCGCCGAAGATCGTCACGCTCTCGTCCTTGCAGCGCCGCAGCGCGCTGCGCATGTTCTCGGGGCTTCCTGCTCGGAAGCACGCCGAGGAGCTGTTGACGTTCACGGGGACGCGGAAGGCCGCCTGGTCGCTGCGTGGGGTGATCACAGGCGTGAACCGCTTGGCCGCGCTCCGGAAGATCCGCTTCCCGAAGAGACGGACCGCCCAGCGACCCAGGCGCAGGCGCCACGTGTGCGCTCCAAGCCACAGCTCGAGCAGCGACGGCCGCAGCGGCAGCTCGACGGCGTCGCTCAGCACTTGCGGCGCGCCTTCCGCTGACAACTTGGCCGCGAACGAGAGGACGTCGTTGAGCACCGCGAGCCCCGAGATGCCGTCCGCCATGTAGTGGTCCGAGAAGAGCATGAGGCGCACGCGGTTCTGCTCCGCGTAGCGCCACACGCGCAGGTAGAACGGCAGCTGCGCGTAGCGGTCGAGCGGGAGGTTGCTCTGGTCCTCGGCGAACTGCTCCCAGCTCTCAGCCTGCGCTTCCTGCGCGCTGAGCTCTCGGATCTCGAGCAGCTGGTCCCGCGCGAGCGCCTCGAGCGTGACGTGCGACTGGATCTCGGCGACCGCGAACTCGCCGCGCACTTGCAAGGCGCGCATGCGCGGGTGGCGGTTGAACGTCAGCACGAGCGCCTGCGGGAGCTGCGCGAGGAGCTCGTCAAGTGCGTCGGAAGATCCGCAGACCGCCATCACGTGCGCGATGATGGCGCACGAGTCGTCGCCGAGCGTCGAGAAGCGCTCGTAGCCGCGGAGCTCGACGCGCGAGCCTGCGGAGGTCGCCATATTAATGGCGAGTGATCAGCGCTGGAGCTTGAAGACACGGCCGATGCCGATGCCGATGCCGATGCGAATCGAGTTGTGTGGCGAGCGAACTGGAGCCTGAGAACCGGATCCCTAGCGCGTCCGCTGGAAGAAGGTGCTGAGTCTGCTGCGCGTGGTCGGCGTGGAGTCGCGCTGGCAATCACCGGCAGGTTGAGTCCCGGACGCATTTCGACGCTCTTGAGCCTGGAAGCAATCATTTCCAGGCGCGAGACATCCCTGGCGCGCGTCTGGTGCTCGCGTTCTGCGGAAGCGTCGACTGCGTCTGCGGTCGAGTGCGTGCGAGTCCGAGAGGCTCCATGAGAGTTTGCGAGAACCTGCGAGCCGCACAACTTGCTGTTGCTGTCGCGTGGTGTCGGCCACGGAGCCTGATGGCCACCACGCAACACGGAGATCGCTCGTTCTCGTAGTTGTCCAAGCCTGTGGGTGATCTGGCGGCGCGAACGCGTTGGCGCCGAGTGTGGTCCGAGACGGGCTTGGAACGGTGACTGCACTCGAATCGGGTCGGGTTTCGCCAAGAACCACATCACGAGAGCTCCTTCGTGCCGACTCCGTTGCCAAGAAGCGCGAGGACCGACGCCGAGTGTTCGTCGCGACTTGAGGAGCTCCTGCGTCGTTGCACTCGCACTGAGAGCATGTAGCGAGAGATCGGTCTGGAGATCGAGACTCGAATCGGAGTCGAACAACTCGAACTTCGAGTTTTCGACTCAGTCTTCGTTTCACAAGTTCACGCAAACTTTAGCACTCGCCAAAGTGCGAGCGGCACTTTCACCACCTTCTAGAATGTCCTCGTAGCAACGCTTCGCAGGGGATCCGCCCTCTATGACAACGTCCACATTCGACTCGTTATATACATTTGTCAAGTGCATACACATCCCTCTACAACTCGCCTCACCCACCAAACTCTACCGCTCCGACTATGTCCGAGTGAGCTTGTGCACCAGCGGATTTCGGATTGTGCGGTTGGCAGCGCATTCGCGAATCTGCGCCAGAAGCTCCGCTCCGCTCGCTCGCTCGCCCTTCCTCTCTGTCCAGGATGAACCCGACGCTCGCTGTCGCCGCCAAGAAGGCGCGCGTGGCCGCCGGCGCGCTCGGCGCCAAGCGCTTTTTCGCGTCCGGCAAGGAGATCCGCTTCGGCGTCGAGGGCCGCGCGGCGATGCTCAAGGGCGCCGACCAGCTCGCGAACGCTGTGCAGGTGACCATGGGCCCGAAGGGCCGCAACGTGGTGATCGACCAGGCGTTCGGCGCGCCCAAGATCACCAAGGACGGCGTGACCGTGGCCAAGAACATCGACTTCAAGGACAAGTTCGAGAACATGGGCGCGCAGCTGCTGCGCCAGGTGGCCAACAACACGAACGATGCGGCCGGCGACGGCACCACGTCGGCCACGGTGCTCACGCGCGCGATCTTCAGCGAGGGCTGCAAGAGCGTGGCCGCGGGCATGAACCCGACCGACCTGCGCCGCGGCATCCAGATGGCCGTCGACCACGTCGTCGAGCAGCTCGCGTCGCTCTCGCAGGACATCGACGACAAGCAGAAGGTTGCGCAGGTGGCTACGATCTCGGCCAACAGCGAGGTCGAGATCGGCCAGCTCATCAGCGACGCCATGGAGCGCGTGGGCAAGGAGGGCGTGATCACGGTGCAGGACGGCAAGACGCTCTTCAACGAGCTCGAGGTCGTCGAGGGCATGAAGTTCGACCGCGGCTTCATCTCGCCGTACTTCGTCACGGACAACAAGACGCAGTCGTGCGAGATGGAGAACCCGCTCATCCTGCTCGTGGAGAAGAAGGTGTCGTCGCTGCAGGCGATCATTCCGGTGCTCGAGACGGTCGTGAAGCAGCAGCGCCCGCTGCTCATCATCGCCGAGGACGTCGAGTCGGAGGCGCTCGCGGCGCTCGTGATCAACAAGATCCGCGGCGGCGTCAAGGTGTGCGCGGTCAAGGCGCCGGGCTTCGGCGACAACCGCAAGGCGTCGCTCCAGGACATGGCGGTGCTCACGGGCGCGACCGTCGTGTCGGAGGACCTGGGCCACCGCCTCGAGACGACGACGCCGGACATGCTCGGCTCGGCCAAGAAGGTGACGGTGACGAAGGACGACACGCTCATGCTCGACGGCGCGGGCCTCCCGGAGCTCGTCGAGGAGCGCGGCAACCTGCTGCGCGCGTCGATCGACGCGACGACGTCCGAGTACGAGAAGGAGAAGCTGCAGGAGCGCCTGGCGAAGCTGAGCGGCGGCGTGGCGGTCATCAAGGTCGGCGGCGCGAGCGAGGTCGAGGTTGGCGAGAAGAAGGACCGCGTCGTGGACGCGCTGAACGCGACCCGCGCCGCCGTGGCGGAGGGCATCGTGCCAGGCGGCGGCAGCGCGCTGCTCTGGTCGGCGCGCACGCTGCCGTCGCTCTACGACAAGTGCCTGAACCTCGACCAGAAGGTCGGCGTGCAGATCATCGAGCGCGCGTGCCGCGCGCCGGTGACGCAGATCGCCAAGAACGCGGGCGAGGAGGGCGCCGTGGTCGTGGGCAAGCTGCTCGAGAGCGACTCGAAGACGTTCGGCTTCAACGCGCAGACGGGCGAGTACGTCGACATGGTGCAGGAGGGCATCATCGACCCGACCAAGGTCGTGCGCACGGGCCTCGTGGACGCGTCGAGCGTGGCGTCGCTCATGATGACCGCGGAGGCGCTGATCGCGGACCTGCCCGAGGAGGCCGGCGCGGCTGGCGGCATGCCCCCCATGGGCGGCATGGGCGGCATGGGTGGCATGGGCGGCATGGGTGGCTTCTAAGCGGGCGGCAGCAGCCTCGCGAGCCGCCGGCGCTGAACGTGTTTTGCTCGGGAAGATCTGGCGGATCTGATGGCAGTAGCAACGGCAGCGCCGGCGACGGATGTAGCGGCTCCACTCGTCGTGCACCCGCCGCCCTCCCGCCTACGCGACGTCATCGTGAGAGACATCGAGAGGAGGGGGCGGAGGAGGTGCATCGATGTGAAGAACGTAATAGATAAGTAGTTTGCCACCACCACCGCGCCACCTTCGAGCTCTCGTGCGTTGGATCAAGCAGGCAGGCTGGCGGTTGGTGGCCACCACTCGTTCGCCCGTGCGCAGTAGCGGCGTCCTCCATCTTCACCGCCATCATCCAGAATCATAACGTCACAATCAGCATGCGACATGTGCTAAATCCCGAGTAAGTACCTGATTTTGCCATCTCTGCTCAGCCACGTTCTCGCGCACAAACTTACCTGTGAAAGCTCACTTTTTGGCTCGACGCTCTCCCCTCCTCATACCTCGATTCGCAGCGTCCCCAGCACTCGACGAGCTCTGCGCGGCCATGGCAGCCACCGCCGACAGCTCCGCCGGCAGCGCTCTGCGCCAGCGCAAGGGCGGGAAGGCGCCGTCCGCCGCCACGAGCCGCAGCGACCGGCAGCAGCTGCAGCGCTCGCAGAGCTGGCACGCGGCCGCCGCGGGCCACGTGCTCTCGCGGCGGCGCTACTTCCTGCTCTCCGGCGTGCTCCTGGGCGTCGCGAGCATGTTTGCGGCGCGCGTGTGGTACTCGGACCAGCCGATCGAAGACATCCTCCCGATCCCGTCCGAGACGGTAAGTGCATGAGCGGATGCTGCACGCGACGTAACGTGCAGAGCTGACGATCGCTGGTCGGGTGCGCGCAGATGAAGCAGATCGGCGAGAAGTTCAGCAACTTCGAGTGGTCGAAGCGCATGCGCGACGAGCTCTTCGAGTACCGGCCGTCGATCCTCACGGGGCTCAACGAGGAGGAGCGACCCGGCGTGGAGCTGCTGCGCGAGGAGAACGTGCGCGCGTACTCGCCCGTGGTGCTCATCCCGGGCTTCACGTCCACGGGGCTCGAGATCTGGAACGGCAGCGAGTGCAGCAAGTCGTACTTCCGCCAGCGCATGTGGGGCACGGCGCGCATGCTGCAGCAGTTCATGATGAACCAAGCGTGCTGGCTCGAGCACATGATGCTCAACCGCACGACCGGGCTCGACCCCGAGGGGATCAAGCTACGCCCAGCGAACGGGCTCGAGGCTGCCGACTACGTCATCGGCGGCTTCTGGGTCTGGGGCAAGGTCATCGAGAACCTCGCAGACATCGGCTACGACAGCAACAGCCTGTCGATGGCTGCGTACGACTGGCGCCTCGCGCCGTCGCTTCTCGAGACGCGCGACAAGTACTTCACGAAGCTCAAGTTCGCGATCGAGGCGGCCAAGGCGAGCAACAGCGACCGCAAGGTCGTGCTCGTGACGCACTCATACGCGACGCAGGTGATCTACTACTTTCTCAAGTGGGTCGAGAGCGAGCACGGAGGCAGGGCGGGTCCGAAGTGGGTCGACGACAACGTCGAGGCCTTCATCAACATCGCTGGGCCGACCCTCGGCACGGTCAAGTCGGTACGAGACCTCGTGCGCTGCTGGTTCGAGTGCGATCAGCTTGTTCTTACGACTGTGTGTGCACTTGCTGCTGCAGATCAGCGCGCTCATGTCTGGTGAGATGAAGGACACGGCCGAACTTGGCGGTCTGTCCAAGTTCCTCGGCTACTTCTTCGGCCCGCCTGCCCGCGCGGCGCTGGCGCGTTCGTGGCCGAGCGTGTACACGATGCTGCCGTTCGGCGGCGATGCGATCTGGGGGTCCCCAGAGTCGGCGCCAGATGACGTGGCGTCGCGCTTCGCGATGCCGCAGGCGCCGACGTCCGACGACGAGAACAGCAACATCACGGTCGACGTGCCGCTGATTCCAGAGCACGTTGCGAACCACGGAAGCAACGGTGGCGTGCTCAAGTTCTCGAACAACTCGCACGCGAACGTGACGGCGAGCGGCATCCGCGCGATGCTGTCGTCGATCGACGAGAACCTGAAGGACTTCAGCGAGTGGTTCTCGACAGGCATCGCACCGGACGACCCGACGCTGCCCAAGTACGACCAACCGAAGCACTGGATCAACCCGCTCGAGTCGGCGCTCCCGAACGCGCCAAATATGAAGCTGTTTTGTTTTTACGGCGTCGGCAAGCCCGTGGAGCGCGGCTACGTGTACACGACGAATCCGGAGGAGGACGAGGACGAAGAGGCCGAAGGCGAGATCGGAGACAACAGCGAGCGTCCGCGCAAGCGCACGGTGCCGTTCGTGCTCGACACGGAGTACAACGACCTGCCGTGGATCAAGGCGGGGATCCGGTACAGCGATGGCGACGGCACTGTGCCGCTCGTGTCGCTCGGCTACATGTGTGCGCGCGGGTGGCGCGGCAACAAGTTCAACCCGGGCGGCGTGGACGTGCGCGTCCGCGAGTACAAGCACAACCCGGTGTCGATCATCTACGACGCGCGCGGCGGCCCGGCGACATCGGACCACGTCGACATCATGGGCAACCACGAGCTGATCAAGGACATTTTGCGCGTGGCGAGCCGTGCGTACGACGCCGTGCCGGAGCGCATCGAGTCGGCGATCCTGGGCATCGCGGACCGCGTCACGCTCGCAAACTGAGACGCGGCAGTCGAAGGTGGCATTGAAGTCATTTTACTGTTCGAAAAATGGCTACAAATATCCATTCCACTGACAATCAATTACCTTCTTATAGTAGGTGTCCTTTATTTGCCGTGTGGTATTCTGATAACCTCTATACATAAGGTGAGCATTAACTTTGAGTTGAAAACGCATTAGTAGAGGTCGTGGCATACTTTCATCACAGGCAACTCCTGAGACCTCCATCGAGACACACCACTCAGCACCTCCGTCTCTCACTGTTTGGACGCTGGATTCGACCCGAACCTGCCGCCTGCATGCAAACTCGAAGCGCTCGCCGCGCCTCCGTTCTCATTCGCGGACTAACCCAGTTACAGCAGCCTCATCACCCGCCGTCCGTCAAAGCAATGGACCACCGACACATCGGCGACACCGTCGCTGAAAACTCTCTCGGTGTGGAACCGATTTCGTTCGGCGATCCGAGCCCCAGCCTCGAAGATCTGTTCCTGCCAGCTCCGCCAGCACAAACGCCGCGTGTCGCCTCCTCTGTGGTGTCGCCACCGATCACAACCGGTGCTGCTTTCAACAAGGAAGTCGTGCGCAAGCTCCGCAACCGCGAGTCTGCGGCCAAGTCGCGGCAGCGCGCGCAGGAGACGATCCGAGCGCTCGAGGCGAGGCTGCTCGCGGAGCAGAGGCGCCACGAGTTTCTCAAGAGCGAAGTGCGGCGACCCACAGATGAGCTCGGATTGAGTGCGATCACCAAGGTCTCGTGATGGTCTCATGATCTCGTCGAGATCGCATTTTGAGATCGTACCAATGAGCGAGGTCAGCAGCCCTGAGCAGCATGACGAACAGGAACAGGACTCGTGAAGGAAGGACACTTGTCGCCACACGCTGCATTCGCGGGTGGACGCCGACGCGCGGACAGGACGAGGAACGCGATGAGGCACGGATCGAAATGCATGTTCGTAGTCGGCTCCTCCTTGGGCACGCGGCGGCCAGCAAGCGAGAGAGAGAGAGACAGGATGCACGCGCTCGCTCTCTATCTACGCCCGAAGCGGCCGCCGCCACCGCCGCGTCTAAACCCTCCTCCCCCGCCGCCACGAGAGTACCCTTGCGCTTGCTGATGGCCCAGGTGCGCATGCAGCGGCTGCTGCTGCTGCTGCTGTTGCTGCTGATGGCCATACCCCCCTCCCCCACCGCGGTCACCTCGCTGCTGGAACTGGTGGAACTGCTGCTGCTGCTGGGGAGGGGGTCCTTGGAGCTGCTGCTGGTATGGCGCCGGGCTCCTACTCGAGTACGAGGAGAAGTTGCTCTGCGGGGGAGCGGCGTAGTCATCGCTCTGGTAGCCAGAGTAGGGCGGCGGCGACTGCGGCTGGTAGCCAGCCCCGCCACCGTTGCCACGCTGCTGGTGGTGCTGCTGCGGCCCGCCGGAGAACGCACTATACCCACCGTATTGCTGCTGCGGAGGCGCCATGCCGCCATCGCCTGGGCTGTAAGCGCGTCCTCTGCTCGGCTTTGGACCGTTCGAGTAAGAAGACACCAACGCTGCAGAGCCCGCGAGGGACGCTGGCCCGCCCCCAGTCGGCCCACCCCCACCTCCGTACCGCGAGCCGTAGTCGTTCCCGCGCGACTGCGAGTAGCGCGGCTGCTGCGGCGGCTCCCACGCAGGGTCGCCCCCGTCGCTGCCGTACGAAGGACCCGCGAATCGCCCGCGCATGGGCTCCTGCTGCTGCTGAAGCGGGGGAGGGTAGTCGTTGCTGCTGTAGTCCTGCATGACGCCGCGGTCGTTGTAGCTTGATGGCGCTCGCTGCTGTTGCTGCTGCTGTCCCTGGTAGCCGGCCGGACGCACGTGCAGTTGTTGCTGCTGTTGCTGTCGAGGTCCGTGGCTGTCGAACCCGGAAGCCGCAGCCGGCTGCGAGTACGGAGCGTCGAAGTCGCGCCTGGACGGAGCTCCGCGGCTGCCATACCCCGCATTCGCGCGCGAGTTGCTCGGGCGGTCCGCGTTCCCCCTGCCACCGTACCCGCCGCGACTGCCGCGGAACCCACCTCTGGTCGACTGCGAGAGCGACGAGTCCTGCTGCTGCTTCGGGTAGTACGCAGTGGTCCCCCGCGAGCCGTGGGACGCCCCAGAGGAACCGGTCAGCTCGGGCGACGACTTCTTCGCCGGTGTCGCCTTCGCTGGCGACGCCGACGCTGCTGCAGCCGCCGAGATCTTCGCCACCTCCTCTCGGTACAGCTTCTCCGTCTCCTCGACCAGCACTAAGACCGCTCGCTGCCGGAACGCATCGACACACACCACCGAACACAGCGAACGTGAGTACCGCAACTCGTCGAGCATCCTACGCTCAACACGCTTCAAGAGCTGCCAACGAGCGCTCCCGATACACACACACACACAACACGCAGATCCCATGACACCACCACCGGCCACGACGTCAGCCGCGAGACGCACCTGCAGCCCGATGACCTGCGGGTCCGTGGTCACCGCCATCTCCGGTATCTTCATGTTCGCGAGCGAGATCTGCTGCGCCTTGAGCGCGTTCCCGCGATCCATCCCCGTGATCTCGATGAACTGCTGCTGCGACATCTGGCACCGCGTGATGAACTCCCGGCGCTGCTCCAGGTGCTGCGTCTTGAGCGCGATGAGCTCGCGCGGGTCCGCTGCGTGCTTGAGCTCGGCGTCAATGTGGCGCGCGAACAGCTCGCTGCCCTCCTTCATCTGCATGCCCACGAGGTCCTGCCACCGGTAGAGCGTCTCGCGGTCGCGTTGCCGCTGGTTCGCGCACAGGTCTTTCACGCCCTCGAACACCGCAGTGTCCCGGAGCGCATCCGACAGCCGCTCGAGCAGCTCCTCGCTCATCTCGCTTTGGCTCTCGCCCTCGCGCGCTGCGTCAAAGAGCAGGTGCGGGCACGCGGCGATCAGCGGCAGCGCCGTGGGGATGTGGCGGAAGTAGAGCGTGTCGGCGATCTCGAGCGTTGGCGACGGCGCGCTGCTCGCTTCCGCCTTCGCGCGCTTGCTCGAGTCCTCTCCGAGCGCGTCGGCGGCGGCGCCGCGCTTCTTGCAGCCCGCGGGGTCGTCGCTACGACTCACGGGCGGCTCCGTCTTCCCCGTCTTGTCCACGAACGCCAGCGCCGGGTCGATTGCGACCACAGGCTCGGCAGCGACAGCGGTAGCAGCAGCAGCGACCGCAGCTTCGCTTGGCTGCTGCTGCTGCTGTTGCTGGGCAGAGTCGGTAGCAGCAGCCGGAGGCGGCACGTCCGCTGCGCTTACTGGCTGTTGCGGCTGCGGCGGCGGAGCAGAGGCAGCCGGAGGAGGCGCAGTGGCAGCCGGAAACGGCGCTGCGTGAGGACTGCTGGTGCTTTGGACAGGAGGGGCGGCGGTCGCAGCCACCGCCGGCGCAGCAGCAGCAGCAGCAGGTGCAGAAGGCGCTGGAGCACCATCACTCACGGGCGGCACCGGCACCTGCGCTTTGAGCGTGGCCAGCGTCATGGTCGGCTCGACGTGCGCGATGACGAACGCGTGGAACGCCGCCCAGAGCGCGTCGCGGTCGGCCGCGGCGGCCACCGCGGGCAGCGCGCGCACGAAGACCTTGCGCGCGTTGGAGAACTTCTTGCGCTCGACGCAGAACGCGGCGTACTGCAGCCAGAGCGCCGCGCTGCCGCCGGCCACGGGGCAGCTCGCCGCGCTCTCGAACACTTTGGTCGCCTGCTTGAACTGCCGCAGCTCCACCTCGAGCGCCGCGTAGGCGCCCCAGAGCTGCGCCACGAGCGCCGCGCTCGCCGCCGCGCTCGCGGCCGCCGCGGCGCCGGGCTGCTGCCGCTGCGCGAGCACGTCGGCCACCCACTGCGCCAGCGTGTCGTCCACCGCCTTGCGCGCCTCGGCCACGCGCTCATACTGAGAGAGAGAGAGAGAGAGAGTGGTTAGCGAGGACAGCGTAATCTGCGTACCCCTCCCCAGCGTAACCACCTACGTTGCTCGAGTGGATGAGCGCCTTTGCGCGCGCGACGACGTCGTCGGGCCGCCAGAGCGCGTTCGTCGCCATGAGCGGAGGTGCGCGACAGGCGAGAGAGGGAGAGGAGGGCGGGAGGGGGGATGAGGGAGGGGGGGGAGGCGACTGTCTTGCAGGCGATCGAGCGAGCGACAGCTTCCTGCTTCCTGCTTGCTCAAAGCGGCGGCAGCGCGTTTGGTGGCGCGTGCTTTGATATCTCAAAGTAATTACGAAAACAGACCCCACAATACCTGTCAAAGTAGATCCCCACATGAGTGACAATTATTGTGACATTCCAGCTCTCAGCTCTCAGCTCTCAGCTCTCAGCTCTCACGCCTCTGTGAACGCAAATGTGCGAGTGGTGGCAGTGAGGACTGTGCCAACGATCGTTCGATCGCTGACGGCGCGATAGAACGCGACGAGGAGCTCGCCCTTGGTGGTTCTGACAAGGACAACGTGCTCACATCGAATCCGGACTTCAGCTCGTTGCCAACCGAAGACCAAACGGACATCGGAAGTGTGGTAAAGTTTCGAGTGTTGATTAAATCGAGTGTCGCCAGTGTTTCAGTGCTCCGATCCGACTTGATGTGTCGTCGCTACTTGTGTGCCATGCAAGAGTCATGTCGTTCGCCATGACGGGAATGAGAACGTCATCGCCGGACGACCAGACTCAATAACAGTGCAACGGATTCGATCGAGCCAGCAAACACACCATCGGCGTAGTTGTACAAGAGCAACATCGAATCGGTTCAATGGTCATCCACGCAACGACGACGGGGTCTACTTCGCAGTGACGTCTAGTACGACTCCACCTTGCCGATGTCCGACTTGTCCGCGGCCGAGATCGAGCTGAAGTCCAGGTCCGACGTGCGCACAGCCTCGCCCGCCACCTCCAGCTCCTCGTCGCAGTCCTCGTCGTCGTTGTCGCCAGCGACCGGGAGCTCATCCTCGCAGTCCTCGTCGT
>JAASGM010000031.1:0-54629 GCA_023334215.1 Globisporangium cystogenes | reverse complement strand
ACCGACACCGACACCGACACCGACACCGACACCGACACCCAAGGAAACCTGAACCGGAGGGTATAGACGGCCTTATGAGGGGCTATGTTGCTTTGGTATCGCTTCACCAACTCAAGCAATTTATGGTGTGCCACATTCAGTCGGCGATTCTGGGTCCATGTTATGTGAATAGTCCATGTATTGACATATGGTCTCGAAGTGGGTCCAAGTTTTGGCATTTTCGCTTTTTTTCGGTGGCAATTTTGTTGCGATTTTTTAGTTTGATCTCGACCCCCATCAATGAGCGATCACCGACATCGGCCTTCGCGGTGCCGCGTGTGTGTCCGTATGGTGGACGCCAAGCTTGCACACAGTCGAGGACAGCTAACCATGTTCGAGGACATCTACACATACTCAACCTGAATCGGCTATAAATCTCCGCGGCGATCCAAACAAGCGCGCGTATCGCAAGGACTATTGTGTGCACTACGCTCCTGCAAGCTTCTTGCTTGTGATACATGCACGCGAAACATTGCCTTCGGAAACATGCACTAAAGACCTCGATTGAATTCTCCTGTCGATACATGCCATCCCCGTGTAGGCAACAAAAAGGTTGTGCTTGTGGTTGCTTGTGCGTTCGTGCAAGGTCGGAACTTCGTCTCCCTGGATCAAACAAAACACGATCCATCCGACAGACACACCAACGACAACAACAATGCAGGAACAATCGAGACTCCCGAGTCGACAGCGTAAACTCGAAGTCAAACCACGGTCTGTGAATATGCTCGTGGATATCGCTCGTCTCGGGTTCGCTCAGAAACAAGGTTGAGGCGGGCTAGATCGATCGCCAGCTTTTGTGTGCGTGCGCTCGCGAGCTGGACCTGCTCGGATGTCTGTACACGCATGCATCGAGGCTTTCACTTCCACGACGACTACTGTTCTGCACCATGAAGACGCATGCATCGAGGTTTTCAATGGCGATGTCGCGGTGGACACGCCGCATGCGACGAGCGAGGATCGAGGGGATCCATTTGTGGTCGTAATCTCGTTGTTTCGTGCAGCGTTTACTCTTTTTCTTGATTTGGGCTTCCAAAGACAGAGTAAACCCAATTTGTAAGGATACAGAACAGCAGAAATATTCAATTGGGCTTCCTAATACAATTACTTTAGCGAGTTGACGTGTAAACATGCGACACATTGACACGTCATTCTGCGTCGTGATAGCGTCAGCAGACTAGAGTGTGTGTCGTACCTACTCTCAAACATTTTGCAGAAAGGACAGATATCGCTAATTTTATACATCGATTAAAAATCGACTGTCTCACGGATACAAAAACAGAGAGATTGAAATGCAGGTGTGCTCGAGACAGATCATACAGAGCCGCCAGCAGCAGCAGCACCACCACCACCACTGCGCTGCTGCTGGTGTGTTGATGCGAAGAGCCTTTGCTGGCACTCTATCTCTCTCTCACACACATACACACGCGCTCACACTGTCACAATCGCGGATCTTACATCCCTTCTCTTTCTCTCTTTCTCTCTATCTCGTTGTCGCGCTCGCTCGCAGGACGCACGCTCATGCGTGCGTCCTTGCTTGCGTCCGGAAAAGCGAAGGACGCGATCGTTCCCTGCGCCGAGACCGACTGGTAGAGCTGCTCGCTCACGGCGTGCTGCGAGGCGGCAAGCAACAATTAACTTGTCAACTTGGCCGCCACTTCCGGCTCTCCGATCTTCGGACCCATCTCCAAGCGAGAGGGGCCACTTCCGTGGTTCCGACTCTCGATCGAGATGAATGGACGGCAAGAAGCCGCCACGCACACGCGCAGCGAGCGGGAGACTAAACTGACGCACAGATATCACAAAGGTCGACACATTAGGTTCGTCAACGCCAAATTAGCGGCAGCATGGACAAGTAGTGCTTCCAGGCGCTCAAAGCGTTCACTGGGGAGCGTCGCGTGAGGTCGCGTAGCCAGGTGTAGCCAGCATCGACGACCAAGCGCTTGATTGCATCACCCGCCACCACAGCTACCGTCGATTGGCAACCTTACGAGAGCGCATTCCGTCACCACTTGTGTCAGCATAAGCGAGGAGAAGCTTACACCTCGATAAAGAGAGAGTGAGAGTAGCAGAACAGAACAGAGCATCAAAGAGCGAGCACACGATCTCCTAACGGCACTATCAGGCTCAAAGGCACATTGGAGCTACGGCTCTGGATAGATACGCGCTTGGCTGCTCGCGTGACGAAAGCGAACCTGACTGCGAGCAGCAGTGTCAAACCGCATAGTGGGAAACGCACTTGCCACTGGACTGTGCGTGCTGGTCTCGATGCCTCACGCGCACCACTCATTCCCTCTACTGTGTCGCGCTGGAACACTCAGTCAATCTTCTCGGCGCCGCAGCAGGTGAAGCGCTCGAGACTGTGTGCGCGCTCGCATCAGTCTCGAATCTGCCTGCATTCGGCATATCGAGTCTTTCGGCGCCACCGACCGTTCTCAGCATCTCAGCATCTCAGCATCTTTGCGCCACCGTTCGTTGACAGCGCTCATGTTCAACATGCGATCTGTGACGGGAAAGCGTGCGCGCATCGACAGAACAGCTCAGGGTACTCAGATGGGATGACGAACTGCCGCCGCTGGGGGCTCATGCTTGTGTGCGAGTCACTCACGGCGGATATGCATCACAACGCAGCACCGAACTGCTGCCTGACATGGGTGTCCGGTACAAGAGTTTTGCCGCTCGCCGTTGACTCCATCGTTTGGCGAACACAACACTCGAAGGACGCAAGAGAGGCATCACGGATGATACAAGCTGCTCGTTCGTTCGTTTAACTTGTTACTTTCGAACTATCTAACATCTCAACTCCTACGAGGGCGACAACGCACTGACCTATCAGTCACAGGCTGACATCGAGCGACTGAAGAAACGCGTCGTCTGTGCTCATGCTGAGCTCGTCTGCGTCGAAGAGCATGAGCTCGAGCAGCCGTAGGTCTTCCGACGAGAACTTGGCTTCGCACGGACTCGGACACGGCTCGAGCAGCCCCTCGATCTTGATCTTTGCGGTGGACGCTCCGAGTGAACTGCTGGTCGCGACAGAGGTAAGGTACTGCTGCTTGGCGTCGATCATCTTCTGTCGCATGATCTTGCGGCGCTCCTGCATGCGCTGCTGGTTGATGTTGGCTTTCTTGCGGTGGAGGTCGCAGAGCTTGTGTAGGTCACCGTTGTCCTTGACGGCGCGGTGGTGTGGACAGTTCTTGCTCGAGTACAGGCAGCGCACTTCATCCGGGAGTGCGTAGATCGCCTGGAGCGTCGCGGCTGACGGGGTCACAGAAGCCATTACTGCTTGTTGGTGCTGCTGAACAGAGTTTCTGGTGGTGGGCTCTCGCAGCGACTGGGGGAATTCTGAAATGACTCACGTAGTCGGAGCAGAGTGGCGGTGGACCTTGGGTTGGGCGTGACACGGACTCCACACGTGTGATGTGGCAGGGCTGACAAGAAGACAGGCTAGCGATGTCCTGTGATCCGAGTACTCGTTCAACGCGCAAATATTTACACAAAATCTTTAGTTGGATCTTTATCGAGTGCACTGAATAGAGCGCCCCGATAACGCAGGTCCACTGAACACCCCATCTCCTTTATCACCGACAACATGGCTCCACTGCAATCACTGGCGACGCAGTCACTGGGACACACACAGCACGTGTCGAAGATACTGGAGCCGCGCGCGCGCGATCGACTGGCTGCGGACGAGCAACCGCACACGACGCGTTGAGACACATTAGACAGCAGTGTTCGTGGCCGCACGTTCGGGGACTTGGTTGTCTCTGTGTCGGTGATCTGGTCCCGAAAAGCTTCGCTTTTGCTTTCCACTACTCGATCTCATCTCGCCTCGGACACGACTGCCTCTGTGAACTCTGACGAGGCGCACTACCACCTGTCTACCTTGGTCGAAGACGGAGACGAACAGAAAGCACCGAGAAGCGAAGAGCAGGAGCAAGAGGAGTGGACGAACAGGAGTCCTATTATCAATGTCGACGCACTGACCATAGCGGACTGTCATTCGTGTGGCGAAGCTACGTCTCGCGTGTTGTACGAACCGGAATGACGTTTGTGTACTCCACGTGTTGTTATACTCGCGCGGACTTCGATGGTGAACCAAACAGCAGTGTTTCCAGGATGACCAGGTCGAACAGTGGCAGGTCTCCACACGGACTCGAGAACGGCTCCAGCGTTGTCCACAACTCGGAACGGAACGGCGTACCCATGGGGGAATTCGCAGCACTTGGTGTGAAGACTTGCGAGCCATTGCCTTCCGAGCGCGGCGACAGAGTGCCACCGGGTGACGAGAGCACAGATGAGGAAGCTTCCTGGAGCATCTTGGACTGCCTGAGGCGGAACTTCCGGCGCTGGTGTACACGCTGCTGGTTGAGGTTTGCACGGCGGCGGTGGTACTCGCAGAGGCGATGATATTCACCATTCTGCTTGAGCGCTCGGTCGTTGCTGCAGAGCTTACTTCGGTAGCTGCATCGCAGTTGGAGTCCACAGAGTCCTGTCAACTCGGTGTCTTGACAAGAAATGGTAGAGGCTCTGCGCGTGCTTGCTGCGGATGCGCTCGCTGTCGCTGCATCAGCTCCATCTCGCGGTGTTGCTGCTGCTGCTGCTGCTGGATGCGGTGGCTGGTGCGCTGAGGCTGCTACTGTGTTGGTGACGCGCGGGCGTTTGTAGGGCGGGAGTAACGGGTCCTTTGTCATCGTCGTCGGCGGCGGTGTCAGCGCAGCGCAGAGTTCGAGTGAGAGGAGGCTCATGCGCTCGGCGGCTCGAATGGCCGAATGATGCAGTACGAGCGGATCGCGGGGCATCAAGCGTCAAGCAGTGCAAGGTGGGCGAGAAAAAAATCGATCACTTTTGCGCAGAAAGGGCAGTCGAGTCTAAATTTGGTGATCGTCACATCGTGTGGCTCGCGAAGCTCGCGAGGTCTCCTGCTTGCCACCAGCAGCCCTCCACCACCAGTCCTCCGGCGCGAGAGTGCACGAACGAACGAGACGGTGCCACGCGAACCAATCTCGGCGACTCAACTTGGCTCCAACGGAGCGACGTACGCACCGGCGCAAAGAGGTCGCGCAGGTTCTCTTGCTGTGCGAGATCGATGGCAAGGTGACAGGAGTGACTGCTGTGCACGCTCCGTGGCGAGACACTCGTACTACTTGTGCACGTGTACGCGCACGGATATTCTTTGATCCCAACAACGAGCTGGCAGTGCGGCACTGTTGCTTGCCTCCTCCCCCTCCCTTCCCCCCGGCGAGGTTGCCGCCGAGTTTCGCTGGCTCGAATGCACCCGAGCCGCTCAGTTCTCCGCGGATATGATCCTCGCGCTTCCGCGCGCAGTGGACGCATAGAGCTCCATTGAAAATCGAGGCAACAGTATACGATACTAAAACAACGCAGTTGTTATTTGAAGCTTTGTGAGTTGGCTGCACATCTGACTACCACACACGCAAACGCACTCGCCAGTCCCGAGTGTGCGCGTGTGTGTGTGTGCGTGTTGGGGGCTGAGTGACGGGCCTGTCCGGATGAGTGCAGTGCTGCTCTCTCCTGAAGTTTGTGCCAAAATGCAGTCAAAATTGTCGTTGGGATACTGGAAGATGATGAGCCAGCTTCCAGTCGTGGCTTCGACGACTTGGCTACAAATCACTGGAGCACAGTACTTGTGCAACAGCGAGCTCAGCTCGCTGAAGCAGGGTCGACAATACGTACACTGTCTCGACTCACTGAAGACGCCTGGTCGTGTGCAAGCTTCAGCATGAGTTGTGTTCGGTGCACCAAATCCTCTAGCCTTTTGTGAGTCGCTGAGGAAGAGGAGCACGCCTACACAATATCTCTCTATCTCGCTCTCTGCAAGCCTGGCCGGCAAGTAGCTGAGATGGAGACGACCGCACCGAGATCAACTCTGACACACAAGAATCTTCATACGCTTATACTTGCAACTTAACTTCGACTGCAAACTATGATTGCCTGCTACTTCGACTACAGCCTCGCCGGCGCGGATGCCGGTGCCGCCAGCGCCGTCGCAGATGCACACTCGGTGCCACTACCGCCGTTGCTACTGCTGTTACTGCTGCCGATCACGTCCGAGAGCAGTAGCAGCTCCAGTATCTCCAGGTCTGGCAGTGGCAGGTCGCCACACGGACTCGCGCTCGGCTCGCACTCGAGGTCGAAGTCGAAGTCGAAGTCAAAATCGAGATCGTTCAGACTCTCTGAGATGCTGCTGCGACTGGCGCGGCTCTGCGCTTGCTGCTCACTGAGCTCGCGTAGCTTGCGGCGCTGGTGCACGCGCTGTTGGTTGAGATTCGCGCGGCGGCGGTGATACTCGCACAGCTTGTGGAACTCGCCGTTGAGCTTGGTGGCGCGCACGTTGTGGCACGGCTTGCTGCGGTACGAGCATTTGATTTCCGCGGCCGACGCGGCACTTGGCGTGGTGGCGACTGCGAGGCGGGGGTGGTGCTGCTGGTCGTGGTTCATGCTGGTCACTGAACGTGCAACGCTGAGCTCGGTGTCCGTCGGGATGCGAATTGCGTAATGAGCGTCGAAGCGGCGCACGTTGTGTTGTGCGCAGGTGTGTGCAGTCCGCCACTCGCACACTCGCTCGCTGCTCGAGCGGTCCACACACACACGACTGACCCCGCCGAGCGTGACTGGCGAGTGCAGTGGCGAGTTCGGCGCATGTGACGCCTGTAAGGCCACGAATTTGTCAAACCTGTCTGAACCGTCCCACTTTCGCTCTATACATTTCGGAATACTGGACCCAAGTCGTTTGGAGATCCATTATTTATCAGTCGCGCGCGTCGAAAAGGCGGCCAAAAAATTGAGAGGCCACGCTGACCACCATCGCCACCGTCGACGCCGCGGAGCAGCGAGTATGGTGAGTTTGGCGCGAGTCGAGCGGCCGTCCACCTTGGCATAGCAGTAGAGCCAACAGCAGCAGCGCTGTGCCGTTATGCCGTCCCACAGATGGCGTCGTGCGCTGTGAAGAGGGTCAGCTCGGGTGGAGCGAGGCGAGGGTACAAGCACGCTATCCCCAGTTAGAGCTCGACGAAGAGTTCGCGTATACCGACACGACGTTCACGCGACTGTAGCAACGACAGGATGCATCAGCGGTGACGATGAAGACTGTATGCCGTGTGCTGTTCGTGCTTGGTATCACTGTCGCGAGATCATCGTGCGGCTTGCTTGCTCGCGCGCGAGGATGTCCTGAGCCCAGCAGAAGTTCGTCATGCGACCGACCGCCAGCTAGTATTGCCTGCTTGGTACGAGCGAGCTCGCAAGTGGCGACGAGGCGAGGTGACGAGCGAATGATTTCGCCTCGCTCGCTGATGGCTCCATCGGTCACAGTGATTCTTCGGTTATGACAGCGCACATGACGAACGCGCGTCGAGTTCCTATAGTACAGTAAGTAGACAGGGCGACTTCCGCTAGCAGCGGTCGAACAGCACGCGAACTGGGCGGCGCGACGCGAGGGGTGATCGTCAAAAGTTCTCGGTTGCCTTGACCTTAATAAATTGGTGGCCTCACTCTCTCTCTCCTTACTCTACACTCTACACTCGACATTGCTACTCTGCTGCTCCCTCTCGAAGTCATCGCTCAGACCTTGGAGAAATCCAGCTCGAAGAACTCGGCTCGGCACTCTGGCTGGCAAGCTTCCGCAAGCGCGCTCCACGACGAACTGTCAGCGTCCGAGGAGAGCAATCGCTCGAGGATCTCGAGATCTGGCAGCGGGAGGTCGCCGCACGGACTCAGACTCGGCTCGCAGTCGAGCTCGAAGTTGAAGGCGAGGTCGCTGTCGCCAAGGATCTCTTCATCGTAGCACTTGTCCGCGCTTGTGGGCGATGACAGACCGCTGGCCCAAGCGAACGTCGGCAGCGGATACGGCGCAGCAGTCACGAAGAAGCGCGGCTGGTGGGCCTGCTCATGCTGCTTCTTGTGCATCTCGCGCAGCTTGCGGCGCTGGTGTACGCGCTGTTGGTTGAGGTTCGCGCGGCGGCGGTGGTACTCGCACAGTCGGTGGAACTCGCCGTTCATCTTGATGGCGCGCGTGTTGGGGCAAGGCTTGCTGCGGTACGCGCACTTGGCCGGGTGGGCGGCGGTGTCGGTGGTGGTGTTGGCGATCGGGCGTCCGGCGTTCATGGCTGGAAGTGTGCGTACGCGGCTGTTGCGTGGGGTTGCTGTGTGCGCGCTGCGTGGCAAGTTGAGCAATGGCGTTCGGGGCGTTCGGGGCGAGCAGCAAGGAACCTCGAGAAGATCCCGTTCGTGACACGGCTTCAATATTTAAATGGCTTCTCGCGCGCTCTTCTGAACACTGAGTGCAGAGACAGACCTAGAAAATCTAGCGAAACTTGTAGCGCGCGCTGCGAGCCACAGATTTTTATCAGTTGTAGCAGACGAGCCGCCAAGGATGATGGCCAATCGATGCCAAGTCACTGGATGCTGCACAGTACTCGGCGCAAGTCACCAAACCGACTTGCGCGAAGGCGAGCGAGCGAGCGATTGCCGACACGTGAGCCGACTGGCTACGAACATGGCTTCGCTGGTGCTGGATTCCATCCGAGAGTGAAGTTGGCTGACTGCTCGTACTGGCCTCGTCTACGGCGTTTTTTGCGTTGTGCGTCTCATGCTGCAGTTGTTGTCTGCACAAAGATGTCGACGCCCTTTCGGTTCCTCGATCGACTCCCCAAAGGCTGATCTCGGAGTTGCTTTCAGTATTTCTTCACTCACACGGAGCTCGGCGAAAGTGTTAAACCACCGCAGTGGCGAGACAACAAGGAGTGCGAGCGCCTCGCAAGGTGTCGGGTCGAAGTCGATGTGTGCACGCGTGCTAGCTTGCAGTATGCACGAACGTGGTTATCGCTGCGAAATTTCTCGGGTGATAGGAACCTTCACAGTGGGACGATTGATGGACTCGTTCCGCCCTCTCAAGATCGTGTCGAATCGACACACGCTCCCACTGTGGTCGTGTGCGCTCGGCTCGCATGCTGCGAGTCGCAGCGCAAGCTTCACAAGTGACGCGCTCGCGAGATACTCGACCCGATCTCCTCGAGGCTGATCGGCCTTCCGTGTGGGTCTTGAGTGAAGCGCTCGCTTTCGTGGTCGGGTGAGCCGGAGGCGGAGGAGCCTCCGCTCGCGCGGCGGTGGTCGTCGCTCTAACTGGCACAGAGTTCGCACGATTGCCTCGCTTCCTTGGATCATCCCTCGCGTATCACAACATGGCATCGGTACTTAACCTTAACCAATGATCTATCATCGCGCAGCTCGCTCCAGCCCTCGCATGTCGACGTCGCTGGCGTGGCAATTGCGGTCGGCAGCGTGCACACTGCAGTTGCTGCCACTGCTGTTGCTGTCGCTCGAGTCGAAGCTGTTGTTGCGCGAGTTCGAGGGCGAGTTGGAGAAGAACAGCAGCACTTCGAGAATCTTGAGATCGTGCGCTGCGAGGTCGCCGGCGGGACTCGAAGATGGCTCGAGCACCTCGCACGCCGAAATGTCGCCCGTGCTCGCGCTCTGCTGCGTCGAGCGGATCTTTCGTCGCTGGTGCACTCGCTGCTGGTTCAGGTTTGCTCGCTTTCGGTGGTAGCTGCAGAGTAGATGCAGTTCGCCGTTCAGCTTCATAGCGCGCGGGTTCGTGCACAACTTGCTGCGGTACATGCATCGAAGCGGCTCCTGACCAGAATGAGCCTGTGGTGAAGTCTCTGTCGTTGCTGCTGCTGCTGTTGCGGTAGTCTGGGTGTTGCTGAGACTGCTCGTCGTGGTGGGCGTCGTTAGTGCTGTCGCTGACCCGTGAGGGTAGTTGGGATCCATTGTTGCAATGGCGGGGGGAATTCTGGAATGAGCAGGGAGCCACGTTCTCCAGCAAGCGCGGGCAGCAGCAGTTGTAGCGCGTAGATACGGAGGCCGCGCTGCCCCCGTCAAAGCACGAAGATGAGCCTCCGACTCACTTGGCATGCGAACTGGCAGTTGTGGCCATCCTTGGTGTCGACGCGGGTCGTCGTCGGCGTCGTCGAGGTCAAGGCGTTGCAGGCAACGATGACCTTGCGACGCCCTTCGATCTGAGAAATGCGGACGCATATGGATGCAAATTCAGCCGACTACTGTGTACATTTATACGACATCCGTCGGATAAATCAACTCGAGGGTGCCTGTACCGTATTGTGGTGGTTTCATCACTACCAAGTCCAATTCTGATATTCATGAAGCAAGTCATTCTCTAATCCGGCTAACGTATACTAGTCGTATAAAGTCGTATTAGCTATACTTATTGTACGGAAAAGTGAACCGTGCACATTCCTGGATTTTTGCCCAGGTCTGCCTTCGAGCCACAAGCGCTCCTCTCGCTCTCCGCCATGGTTGCACGCACCGCACCGCCCGCACGCGGCGATACACGGAGTTCACCGAGCAGCGTACTCGTGTGACAGCGAGCGAGCACGGAGCGCCAACCGTTCGCGCCTCGCCGCTTAGTCGAGTCCGTCGCGTGACGACGCCGGATCGGCTCCCGGACTGTTGCTGACTTGGCGACGAGGAAAGAAGGCGAAAGAGTTCCCTTCCGCGAGGCTGCGTGTGCGCTTTTGCGTGAGGTTGTGAAAGTGCGTGTACGCTTTCACATGCTAGCATCTATCGATGCTCTCGCGGTCGACCGCCGGCGCATCAATCGATTCGGATTAGGGATGCCATGTGAGCGTGCGTGCCGGCTGTGTGCAGGTCGGGCATCGGTGGGCTTGCGCGGCTCGAAGAGCAAGACTCGTGCACAGGTCGCATGAGGTCGAGAGGGTCCGAGCATGGGCGGGTTCGTTCGTGTGGTTGACTGCGCGAGCGTAATGGAGGTGGCTGCATACGTGTACAACGGAGAATGCTCGAGAGAGAGAGAGCGAGGCGTCCTGCAGATCGCGAAAACTGCTCGCCGCGGAGCGCGTTTGCGTGCTCTGCGACGCCCGCTCGATTGCCGAATGGCGCTGGTCAGACTCCAGTTCTCCGTCTCCACCTCCACGCACTGTGGCGCCTGCGAGCTTGTTGGAGCCGCACGTTCCTGCCTCCTCCATTCGCCACGAGCTTTTGCGAGTGTACCACAGTTGAGTCACGATCTGCGTTCCGACGACAAACACAGTGAGACAAACGGCTTTGATGCGCATACGCCCTTTCGAGATCGCTTGGAGCTTGGACACTACTGTACTGTACTCGTTGACATGTTCTCGGCCACGCACGGAGTGTGGCGGAGGAACATAACACGACATCGCGTGTGCCATGTTTCGCGGCAAGTCGGAGTATCGAGTCTCCACAATCCATCACGCTGGACTTCAACGTGCAGGAGGAGGGAAGTCTCGGTTCAGCGGCGAAGCCAAGTTCTCGCGATATCAATGTGTGGTGCTCATCGGACGCGGTGACTGTGGCTTGGTGCCAGTGATGGCTTCGACAATCAACCCTTGATGGCTTCCGCATCTCGTGATCTACATGAATGTCACTCTGCAGACTCACAGCCTGCTGCCGAAGCAACCACAGCCATTCTGCGATGATTGACACTGCTACATCTCATAGGGTATTACCTTGCGGCTTCACTTGCGCGCATTTCACGGTTCCTACTTGACTCTGTTTGCCCTGCTATCGGCCGTCTTGTTGGTCTGCACCTCGAGCCACTAGTACCCGTCGTTATTGTCGTCATCGCTGACGTCGTCCAACGCGACTTCCTGGTCAGCGGGGTCGTCTGAGAGAAGCAGGGTCAGGATCCGGAGATCCTGAGGCGAGAGATCTCCGCACGGCGCCGAGCTCGGCTCTATCTGGTGCTGCTCCAGCTCGACATTGGTCGGAAGCGGACCATATTTCTGGTCGAGCTGCTCGAGCTGGCGCTTCGAGAGACGGCGACGCAGGTGAACGCGCTGCTGGTTGATGTTCGCGCGCTTGCGGTGGAGGTCACACAGCTTGTGGTGCTCGCCGTTCGCCTTGATCGCGCGCACGCTACTACAGGGTTTACTGCGGTAGGTGCAACGCAGCTCCTCCGGGACGTCAAACTCCATCTCGCTGCCGGACTCAGTTCCTGCTGCTGTTCGTGGACTCGAAGACATTGCGCTTGCTGGTTGGCAGTTTGCGGCTGCTGAAGTGTGCGTGTGCTGTCTTGGCGGCGAGTTGGGGAGTGCGAAAGGATAGAAAGCGTCGCGCGGAGGGACGGCTGCCACGCCGCAGCGATGCGATGCGGCACACGCGCTTTGGGCGGTAGTAGTGCCATGGACGGATAGGAACGGAGGAAGGGAGGGCTCGCGCACTTGCTCGCTGACTTTCGCTTGCAAGCTGGCAGGCTGGCAGGCTGGTCCGCGAGAACCCGACTTCGAGGTGGAAGCCCCATGCAGGCTGACTGCATCGCGACCAGTGAGTGGCACCTGCCGCTGACCTCTAAAGCGCGTCAGATATGGGATCGCCGCCATCTTATTGAGCTCTTCACGCGTTGCTGTCGTCGACGACACTCAACTGCTCCTCGTGTGGTCGGTCACGCGTGTACTTGTATTCTCAATGGTGTTTGTCGGCAAATGAAACACAGGTTTCTGGCCAGCGAGGTCCTCCCTCATGCAGCCGCCGCCGCGACTCGCAGAGCAAGCTTCGCAGAGCAAGCTTGCCGTGCGCGCACACGGCACCCCCTCTGCATCGCTCGACCGAGGCAGCAGCTCACACCGATCGAAAGCCATGCGTAGCCGCTCTCATACGAAACACGTTCAGCCTCCGTTTTCCATCGTCTCCTTCTCTGGCTCCGACCTCCGACACTGACCTCTGAGCTCTGACCCTCGACTCCGACTCCGATGACGCACAACTCGCGAAAGTTTGGAGTTTGAGGCGTGGGGATGACCGTCGCCGTCGGAGGCGTCGCTGCTGCTCGTTCTGACTGGTCAAGCGGCCTCTCGAGCCATCGCTTGCAGCGAATCCCTACCAGCGCCTTCTTTCTCGGAGCTCGCTGGACGCGAGTCGCAAGGCATGTTCTTCTTCGAGCCAAAAAATCATCCGTCTTTTCTTCACTATCGATTTCCACCAGTTAACTGACGCCTCAAGTTGACAGACCTGCCACCACTGCTGCTGCTGCTGTTGCAGGCGACATCCGAGCGATCGGAACCGCGCCAGCGGCGCTGCCGCTGATGCGCGAGCCATAACCGCTTGTCTTCAGACCCCGGAGTCGAGCTGGAGCTCGTTGCGAGCAGCAGCAGCTTGGTTGCGTGCCGCGTACTCGCTGCTCTACAACCTCTTGCATCCAGGCACCGAAAGCCACGAAGACCTCGACTGCCGCCACTGCGACCACCGCCAGACCTCACGATCGAGAGCGTGTTCGGCGCAGTACGGACACAGAAACACAGCCTCGCGCGCGCGCGCGACTCGGCTGGCTTCGGACGGAAAAGCTCGCGTCTGTGCGGAGCGTGGGCGTGGTGACCTCAAGGATCGAGCCACGACGGAGCTTGCGAGGGAGGAAGCGAGCGCCGGAGGAGCGACAGCCCGAGACTGCTCGCGCCTCTTGCAGCGTCTGTCGCGGCGATGTAGCCTTTCGCCTCTGTCGACGGCGCACTGCTGCTCATCGGCAACATCCTTTCAGCGCCTCTTGGCTGTCGTCTGCGGCGCACGCAGCAGAAAGAGTTCAGGGAGTCAATGGATGACGGGAGATGCGTGGTTTTTTGCACGTAAGCTCGTATCCATGCCTATTGCTCAAGTGCGCGTGACGAGCACAAGTGCGCTCGAGTACGCCGACACGCTCGAGACGTCCGGGGCGAGAGCTACGAGTCGAAGCGAGGAGGAGACGCGGACCGCTTCTCCTCCGCTAGTCCGCTACGCTGACGCGCGTTGAACGTTGAAGCTTGAAGTGGGCGGCGCACACATGGGTCCAGTTTCGTCGTCTCGGTGAAGACGCAGCAGCGACACAACATCCCACACCTGCACTCTCGCCGCGGCGCAGCGGATGGCGTGTACTGCGCGCGATCTCTTGTCGGAGGTCTCTTGCTCGCTGACCCCACGCGCACCCGAGCGGCGCGCGCGCCTCCATAGTCGAAGAAGAAGAAGAAGGAGTGAGAATGGCTGGTGCGCCGACACCTCTGAACCTCAAGCACGCGAGAACACACGCCACTAGTCTGCTGCGTACAGCAAGAGAGCCGCCGCGAAGCAGAGAGGTCGCTGCGAGCTGCTGCCGTCGACGCGCTGGAGAGTCTTCACGGGTTGCTGCGCACCGCCACGACACCGGCGTACACAGAGGCACACGAGCGAAGACACTGCGTAGGTAGCAATAATTTATCGGTGGCTTTAGAGGCTCAAAGTGAAGTGGCTGTCGGCCTTCATGATCTCCTCGAAGGCTTCGGAGGAGGCGTCGGGGTTGTCGGAGAGCAAGAGCTCGAGCAGCTGCAGCTCTGGCAGCGTCAGGTCGCCGCACGGCTCCGGGTACGGTTCGAAGCCAAGCGACTCGTCGCCGGAGAGCGGGCCGTAAAGCGCCTCGAGCTGCTGCGCCTGCTTTCTGGAGATTCGGCGCCGCAGGTGCACGCGCTGCTGGTTCACGTTCGCGCGCTTGCGGTGGAAATCGCAGAGCTTGTGCAGCTCACCGTTCACCTTGGTCGCGCGCGGCTTCTGACAGGGCTTGCTGCGGTACGAGCAGCGAAGCTCTGGAGGCACCTCGACGGCCGGGCCCGCGCTCGTGCTCAGCGGCGAGCTTGGGGAGGCGATCGGTCGGGACTCGGACACGGGGCTCGACGGCATGCTGTTATTGTGCGTCTGGGGGACTGGAGCTGGATGGAGTCGATTGAATCGAGTGCTGGTAGTGCCGCGGGAGCGTCTCGAGGACCTGGTGGCGGCGGTAGGCAGGCAAGCGAGGAAGTGGGCTGTGCTCGTCGTATCCGAGCGCTGGCAGATTTGGAAATGGTCCGCTGTGACTGGCCACAGCCGTATGCTGTCAGTCACCAGGGAGAAGGCGAGAGAAGATAAGGAGAGCACGGCGCGCCAGTCAAGCGTAGCGCGGCAGGATGTGGCCGACGCTGACGGTGGCGACCACCTGCTGCTACGCTGGTATAGAGCAAGTAGCAAGAGGCGCGGCGCCGCAGACCGGGGAGCATGTGCATGGCGTGACTGGCAGCACGGTGACAGCGCCACCATCTGAACTGCGAGCTCGATGCGCCATCTTCAGATTAGCACAAAAGAAGGGCTTAAACGTCGAGAGTTGGGGTAATTTGCCGCGTCTCGGCGTTCTACAGTCGGATTTGGTCATGGACACCTTCGTACCTGAAAGAAATGTGACTGTAAGCGTTCCGACACTGGCACACACCACCGTGAGCGAACAGACCAACCGATCCACTGCAACAACCATCACCACACAGCGAAACGAGACGGATTCGCTGGAGGACACGCCCCCAGCGCCGCCGTCACCACTGAACTTGAAACCAGAACACAGAGACATCTCCTCCTCCTCCTCCCGCTTCTCTGGGTAGTCGAGCCCTCGAGAACGCCGATCGCTCGGGAACTCGTTCCACCCAGCAGAGCAACCAACACCAGAAGCTGCATGCTTCTTGTAGGCAGCACTTGGACAGACAGGTGCCAGCGAGAGAGGAGGCAGCGACATCAGCGGTGGACAGAAGCAAATCCGCGTTGGCAAAGCGCGTTTACTCTTCGGGTGTGTGCGCTCGACTCGCTCGCTGTCGCATCGATGTCGACGCGTACTGAGTGTGATGGTGGAGCGTGCGCCGCTTGCGTCGACTGACAAGATGGAACGGGTGGAGGACCGACCGACGTCGTGTGTTCTGGTCCGGCCGAGCCAGCACGGACCCAAAGTCCAAAGCGCCTCGCGCGAGCAGTGCCGACACCTGCAGTCCTTGATTCTTTGCAGCTGCGCCTGCGCACCCAAGGGCCTGCCTTGGTCAACCAAACTGCCAGACGGCGGAAGACCGTAGCGGCAGGTGTTTTCGGACGTGTGTTTCGGATGTTTGACAGCGTTGCGCTGCAGTGTGCGGCTTGTGCGGAGTGCTCTTGCCTCTCCCAGCTGCACGCACTGGGACGCAGCGGATGGCAGGCAGGGCTGCTGTCTCCAAATTCAAAGCGCTCGAGATCTGTTGCTCCTGCTGCTGCGACAGCATGTACGCATCGCTGGCAAGGACACATCACAACCAGCGCCTCCATTCAAACGCGCAAGCGAACGAGCGAGCAGGGCGTCAGGTGGATATTGCTCTCGCCGTAGTGCTGACCCGCGGTTGGGTTGCCATCGAATCCGTCCTGTGTTCATCCACCCGCTCGCGCGGTGTCCACGAGGCGAGCAACAACGCATAGAGCGCTGCATCGGGCTCTTGAAGTCCTGCGGCGCCGCTTTGGCCGCTTGTCAGCAGCGGCGCCTTTGCCGGATACTGTTGTCGGGTCGATCTTGGGCTCGATCTTAGCCCGCGTGTGGGTGGGTGATAGTGGTGTTTACGACCAGAGCAAGAGCCTCTCGGAGCGCTCGGAGCTCTGAAGATGACTGAGCTCCCACTGTGGCAGTCAGATCGGCGACAGGTCTGAACCCATTTCTGGCACTTTTGAAGCCCTCGCAGGCTGTCCAGGTCTGATGTCGCTGCTCGCTTGCTCTGCTCGCTTGCTCTGCTGCATGTTCTACTGCCGCGATGCCATTGCCGACACAGCTTCATGACTGCTAGTGACGCCCTGATGATAACCTGACTGATGATGCCGAAAGCTCTGACGTGCATGCTCGATTTCAGGCGCGAGCGACTCTGGTGGCATGCATGGTCGTCTCCGCCACCACAGGACCTCCACTCGTGCACCTTCACGCAATCGCGAGCGTGGTGCGATCACGAAAGTGTCCAGATCGTTCTCGCCGAACATGCACGTGCACGCCCAAGCGAAGATGAGCGATCTATTGGCGCCGATGAACATGCGCGCGCGATCCTTTCCCTCTTCTCTCCATCTACCCACCCCTCTTCGCGTAGCAGCGTGTAATGCAACTGCAGTCTACTAACTCGTGTCTCGCGATGCAGCGCGCGGTGTGTGCATCGAAACACTCGCAAGACTCACAAGACATAGACGACACCTCTGATCGCCCGCTTCAAGGTGGACATCAATGCGATAAATAGATAGTTACACGAACGAGTCTAGCGAGTGAGAGCGCTTCCCAACCAGCCTGCGACCACGAACGAACACGCGCAAACGAGCGCCACGGGCTGCGTCGGCAGTCCGAGGCTACAGCCACGCGAGCTGGCTCCCGGCGCTCTCGTTCTGGTGGAGGGAGCTGCCGCTGAGGCTGCTCGCCGGGTAGTAAAAGTCGTTGAAGAGCGCGTCTTGGAGCATGTACACGTCCTCGTGGCTGAAGTACGGGGCCGCAGCCGGAGCGAACGCGTCCAGCGGCTGCGAGTGGCACAGCAGCGGGTCCGCGAACAGGTACTCGAGCTGCGCCATGTACGATGTCTTCACAGGCGCGTCGCTGCCCGAGTCCATGCCGACGGGGCTGGACGACGTCTTGTACGGCGTCGGCGCCGGGCTGGTCGGCGTCTTCGGCATGGCCGCAGCGAACAGGAGGTCGCTCGCGATCGTGCTGCCAGCGCGCTTGGCCAGCGCACTTGCGCTGAACTGGCTGGCATCCACCAGGCGCGCGCCGTTCAAAGCGGCGGCGGAGACCGTGGCGGCGACCCCCGTGGCGCGCTTGAAGAGCTTGTCGCGCAGCAGGCGGCGCTTCTGCTGCAGGCGCTTCTGGTTGAGGTTGGCGCGCCGGCGGTGCACCTCGCAGAGCTTGTGGAGCGTGCCGTTGGGCTTGACGGCGCGCGCGGCCGAGCACTTTTTGCCCGGGTACGCGCAGCGCGTGTCTTCCGGGGCCGTCGTCGTCATGGTGGCGGCAGGCATGTTGGTGGTCGCGGTCGTGGCGGCGGCGGTTGGTCGGTCGGTCGAGGTGAGTGCGCGCGTCTCGGCAGATTTGACAATGGTCTCGGAGCGTGGTGCGAGGGTCGCGTCGCGCCGCTCGCGAGACAGCAGCTGGCGCGCTTTGATTTGTATGGGGACGCAGACGAGACGGCCCTGGATAGTAACGCCGCTTGTGATTGTGTTATTAACGCTCTTTTGATATGTTACTCTTGGTGTTTGTATGTGGCATTGTATTTGTATCCATCGCGAGTCAAGCGGTGCGAGAGTCAGTCCAATCAGGAGTGAACTTCCCCAGTCTAGCATAATCGCTGTGTCACTTGAATTCAGTATGGATAGATTCCAACTCAGAGGAGGAGTGATGGTCTCGCATAGCATCATCGGTCAAGCCAGAGCGATATGATTTCCTGTTGTCTGTGAACAACGGCAACGTTGGTGGACTGCAACAACGCCGGCGGGGGTGGAGAGGAGGAGGAGAAGAACCAGCCAGCGGCGTGTATCGCACCGCGGCAGCAGGAGAGGAGCATGGCTTGACAATCTCCTCCCCTCTCGACTAAGCTTTCACGCCGGTGAGTGCTTGCTTGGTTGCTCGCCTCGATGCCGATAGCTCGATATGTGCATTTGCTGCGCTTCGTTGCTCGAGGTCTTCTTCTTCTGCTGCTGCTGCTGATCTCGCTCTCAACGGTGAACACCGTTCTCGCTCGCGCTTTCGCCCCCCTTGCTGCCAGGCGAGTTGGTCAAGTGTTGCAGGAGAGTGGACTGGTTGGCGAACGAGCGATGCAATGTCAGATCCGAAAAGTTGCAACGAAATCGCACTTTATCGGAAGAGTTGGGTGTTGCACCGCAAGTCTGACGAAACACGGTCCAACGAAGTTGCTGCACGAGCAAACTTTGCCACGCAGCAGGGCGAGCTCCAGTTCTGCCAGCACACCCTTACAAATACGACACATACACACACACACACGCACCAGTGGCCGCCGCGCGAGGGATGCTGAGCTTGCGAAGCTGGCTGCACTTGCAGCTGACGCACGGAGAGCTCTCGCCGCCACTGCGATCTTGGAGACCAAGCAAAAGCCACACACGAGCTTGATTTGTTCACACACACACACGTCAACAGTGGAGTGGGAGTGAGGCGGCATGAGATGGCCTGGCGCTGGCTAAGACTGACTTGGATCGGCGTCGATACGGCGCTGCACGTCGGAAGTGCTCCTTGCTATATCCACTCCATCCTCGCTGCTGCTCGTGACGCTATGCAGAGTGACGGCCGCGTTCGTAGCGCAATCGCGACGAAGACTTGCAACGAGTATACCGGAAAGCGAGCGCAGGTGACGGAGTGACGTTCTGCTCTGCCAGGTCGCAGGCAGGAGACGGACCGACAGACAGTCAAGGTTGCACCCGCTTCGCTCTCCGCATGCACATCAACGCTACAGTAACAGTATCCAGCTCACTCCCGCGTGACGCTAGACAGAGTGACGGCCGTGCTCGTAGCGCAATCGCGACGAAGCTTCACGCCGACACTAGAGTGACGGTCTACCAGGTCGCATTATCCGCCCCCTCCTCCTCTTCAGAAAATCTGCGCGTCAGCCATCCAATGAGTGCGCGAGTGCCACGAACGGGGGTCGCCCGAGATCGATCGCGTTCGTGGAGTGCTCGCGGACCTACACTCGCTGGCGACCTCCTGTGCCTGCGTGGTGTCGCCTGATGATTTCGGTGTTCTCTGTATCGTTTGGTCGATGCGATCGGAATACGAGCGCGGATGTCGCTCACGGAGGCAGGTTGGAAGTATGATGCAGGGCGGTACGATAAGTCGGCGGATGGCTGGGAGAGCTTCGGATGCAGATTGCAGTGACGACTTTATGGTCACGGCTTGCTCTTACATCCTCGGTTCTGGAGGCGACGGGCTGACGAACTCGAAGAGAATTGAGCGTGCTGCGCAGCGATCAATCGATGCAGCAACATCGAGACAATGGCACAACTGGTACACTGATCTTTCGTATTACAAACTGGGTTTAGATAATGATACTGCTTTTGCAGTGGGAATACACCAGCTGTACCGGATGCAACCGAATAGTGGCCCTGTATCCTCTTCAAGTTGGTTGTCCAAGTCGACCACCGAGATCGTTTGAGCTGCCTCGTTTACAACGTGATTGCAAGTCGAGGAGCTTGCGTCACGGTGCTCGACAGACCCGAGAGTGTGAGTGAACCGAACTCATACCGACGCTCCTGTTGCCATCTCGCTTTCGAGAGCAAACTCGTCGTAGTTCGTTTGGCCTTCACGCGACCAACCTCTTACGGAGTGCTCACTTCGCGGATTGATTCCCTCTCTCACGCTCGCGCCTCACCTTCGTTTAGAGCCGCCGCACTGGTCATTGAAGAGTACCGATGCGCAGCACAAGAGAGCAATTGCTGCATCCATCCGGAACGAGTGGACTCACCCTCAACGCAACTCTGTGCGCGCGCACCAACCCGTCTCCTCTTGATGTTTGCGACTCCTATCGAAGTTTTGCTTCATGAGTGCTACCGCGACGACGGTCATGGTGGTCATCGACGTGCTCGCGCGGGTACTCTGAGGGAGAGCAAGCCCTTGAGGCAGTGGCGCAGGAATACCGAACTCGACTAGCGTCGGGTCTCAGACACCTCCTGCATCCGACGCAACGGATTCTCAGTCAGTTGTGTGCAGCAAACTCCAGGACGGTGCTCACTCACTGCATCAACGCCAGCCAGCGCCATGATATTCGAGCACTGTGTGTATTGTATCTAACGAATCGATCGCCACTATCACACCGAGAAGTCGAGCACTTCCATCTCTGCGAACCTGAGCTTCGCTTCGTCCACTCCAACGTTGTTGCTGCTGCCGAGGATGTCGTCGACGCTGCAGGTGCCAGTGCCGTCGAACGCTCCGATGATCGGTTCGCCGAACAGAATGCTCTGCAATAGCTCATAGTCTTGGCTAGAGACGACGACAGCACTCGCGTCCAGCATGGGGAGATCTGTCGCGGCGTGACCAACGTCTGCGAACAGCATCGACAGCGAGCACGACTGCTTCGAGGCATCGAGTAAAGTGCTGAACGCCGACGCCGACGCGCGAGTCAGGTCGTGCTCGGTGTGTGGCTCGGACTTGCAGTTCAGACTCTGCTCGTCGCGGCAATCATTGCGCTCGAGTGCGAGGACCGCCGACAATGGGGACTGCTGCGCGGGCCGAAACGACTGCGCCTCCTGCTCCGCGCGCACCATGCGCCGCCGCTGCTGCAAGCGCTGCTGGTTCATGTTCGCCTTCCGCCGGTGAAACTCGCACAGTCGGTGGAGCTCGCCACTGATCTTGAGCGCGCGCGCGTTCGTGCAGACCTTGCTCGGGTACGCGCAGCGTAGCGCGGCCGTGTGCCGGATTTGGTCGACCGTAACCCTGCGGAGGGAGATGGCGTTGGCGCGCTTGGTGGGGCTTGGGGTGCGGACAGCGGTGATCGCGGGCATGGCGTGCGTGGAGGAGATTGCTATGGTGGTGGCGTCGGCGCAGAGGAGTGTGGGGTCGAGATCGGATTTGGCAATGAGCACAGACGCTCGCGACGCGAAGCCGTCCAGCAGCGCGACGCCGACGCAACCAGTTCGGAGAGGCCATGCATTGCAATGGCTTCGCTTTTTTTTGTTTTTTTGGTAGTCAACCACTTTTTTTGACAGATTGGACACACAGAGATAGGACGACCCAGGCTGCAGCGATCGGATTGGGCGAAACGGACATGAGTTTTCGTACTTTGCGGGGAAGCGCACACGTCATCCAGATGACGTGTACGCTTCTCCATAAACGGTACGCTATCCGTGAAAAAAAATGTGGCCCACACCTTCACAACCTTCTTCAGGTTGTCAAGGCTTGCCTGACTTGCTGCTCGAGGCACGTTGCTGCTGTGCGCACGAACAGCTTCTGAGGCAGGATGCGCTATCCTAGCCTTCATAGCGATCTCGCAGACCGAGGTGACAAGAACCGGGGACCACGAAACGCTGTTGTTGGCGAGCAAAGTGCTGAATGTCGCGCGCAAGCTGCTCGGTCCACAGACTCGGTTCCGTACCTTGCTGGGCCGATGATACTGAGAGAGAGGAGGGCACGAAGAGGACGAGCATGAGGACTGACCCGGAGAGCTGCAAGGAACGACGAGATGGCTCGGAGCGTCGTTCTAGTTGTTATCGCGCGATCAATCCTGCTGACCTGCTCGTCAACAGCTCCGTGCGTGGTCGCTGGGCTGAAGGCTGGCGTCGAGCATATCGAATTCGTCGTCGTACATGTACTCGCCGCTCTCGAAGAGCATGCGCTCCAGGATGTGTAGCTCCTCGGGCGAGAACTCGCGCGCTTGGAAGTCGGTCGCTGCATCGAGGCTATCGTCCATCTCGAGAAGGAGTTGCGACGTCGCCGCGCTGTTGTTGCTGTCCTCCTCTTGGCGTTGCAGCGCGCGTCGACGCTGCTGCATGCGCTGTTGGTTCAAGTTCGCTCGCCGCCGGTGGAGTTCGCAGAAGCGGTGCAGCGTTTTGTCCTGCTTCACGGCACGCGGGTTCGTGCACACCTTGCTCGGGTACAAGCAGCGTGTGTCGTGTGGGAGCTGTGGGGCCGCCAAGGCGCCGAGCGCGGGCGAAGGTGCGCGGACTCCGAGAGCAGATGTCATGGCGATGCAGGTCTTCAAAGTGCGGCCGAGTGTTCAGATCGAGGGAAGTTGTGTTGTGGAGCTCGAAAACGATCCTTTCCAGCAGCAGCAGCAGCAGCAGCAGCAGGCGGACGATCAACGCAGCGAGTGCTGCGGTGTCGTCTTGACGTCGCGACCAACTCGACTCCATCGCCGGTGCATCTCAGTCGAGGAATCGAGTGACCGCACCTGTTTGTCGGACCGACTCCACGGTCCACACACGCGACGAGGGCTTCCGTTGATTTGAGGATCCGCGAAGGCGCACAACTCGATGAGGCACCGCACACCGATGACCGGGACCTGGATCGACGAAAAAAGTCTCTCGCCGCGTCAAGGCCGGCGTTGTGCGGCTCCGAGAGCGCGCAGGCGCGAGTGTATCGTCATTGACTCACGGGCCTGCGTGCGGCCACTCTTGCGATGGCCGGGGGCGGAGCTGAGAGAGGTCCACTTGGACCGACTCGATGACACGCCATCTTGTCGCTGTGTGCGCATGCAGGCCTTAGCGTCAAGAGGGACCGTCGAGGCGCTTGTGGCTATGGCGTCTCGGCTTGCACCCAGACAACAAACTCAGTGTTCATGACGCTCGTTTGCGCGCACCCCTCGCCAGCGCTACGAAAGAAATCGCTTGTCCACTCTGCAAGAGCTCTCGTCCACCTCGATAGCAGCAGCAGATCAAGTCGGTAACAAGGTCGACGCCTCTGGCCGGCGTGGATCGCCGTGGAGTTGCACCTGGGTGCCACTCACAGCATCTCTTCCCCCTCGAGCGCTGGCGAAGTACTCCGAACGTCCCGCGTTGGCGCTTCGTATCCACCTCGAGATGAGCAGACAACGAGGCGCTCTCGGCGACGCATGCAAATTTTTCTCCAACGTCCCCAACGTGACAGCGAGCGCGTCCGGAGATCTTCGCAGCAGCAGCGTCTTCAGGTGATCATGTACACCTCGAAGAAAGAGTCGCGGGTGTCGGCTCGAAGCATACCGACGCGAAGTATATCAACTGGGTGCGGATCTCGTTGATCGACGCACACGCCGCGATCCGATCCGACTCGATCGCACTCATCAAGCGCACCCGGGACGACTCGGTGGTTGCTTCAACAGCCATTCGACAGGTATCAAGCGAATCGTGTACTGTAGATCAAGCCGAGGCGACCCGGCAGTCGACAGCAGAGTGTCGTGGACGAAGATGCTTGGCTGCTGCTCGACCAGCGATCGTACGCATTCCCAGTCACCACAGGGTGTTGCTTGAGGCACACTGGTCGACACCATTCCGAGCTCTACAACTTCGGCCACGCAAGCGATCGCGTTCACAGACTGTACTTGTTCGGCGCGGCATCCACACGTCGAACACGATGATCCAAGCCGCGTAATGAGCACTACGCCTACTGGATCAGCATCTCAGCGCCTCGAAAGCCTCTTTCGTCATGACAATGGACGCTCGAGCGCGGCGGCTTCGCGTAGCTAGGGTCGCTTCTTCGTCCTTCGCTTCTGGGCTTCGTTCGCGCGAATGCGGTGCTCCTCGCAAAGCCGGTGGAGCTCGCTATTGGTCTTGGTCGCTCGGAAGTGCAGACACTTCGCATTCGTGTAGGTGTAGAAGAGCGCTTCGCGGCTGCTGTCGCTGCCGTGGTGTCTCGTGGCGATCGGGTGCGGCGTCCCAGCGATCATGACTTCTCTTTGCACCGCAAGTTGGGAACTGGAGATCGTGTGCTGCGATCGAGACACCCGCTGTTCCAGGCTCAGGCGTTCATCAGCGGCTGCAACGGTGCTGAGAGTTTCTCGACTTCCATCGTGCTCGCCGAGCGGAGTGAGATGCACCCACACACACTTGTCGTAGTGAAGGCGGTGCTCGCTCCAGGCTGTAAGAGCTGAGCAGGATGGAGACTCGTACTGGATGACCTCGACTCACTCGTAGGTTGATGACGAGCCTGACTCGCGAGTGTGCAGCGTTCTGTCCGATCGAACCTGGAATCCCAGCGACGCAAGCGGGGCGTTGCGGTGTCGCTTGCCCTCCTCTGGACGTCAGCCACGTCGTCGTTGGGGAACCGTGTCGGAGTTCCGAGACTGGTTGAGATTCTGGACTCGTGAGAGCTGCGCTGGGAGTCGACAGTTCCCGAACAGAGTCGACTGAGCCTCATGGTCGAGGATAAGACGCCCAGAGCGCGCTTCCGGTTCTGCTCCCACATACCGATCTTTAGCTCTCCTGATCTTCTGGCGCTATATGCGGCGCGCGATCCAGCTCAAGATGCTGCTGCTGCTGGCGTCACGAGCGAGCTGTGATGCTGCGCTCGCTGCTCGCACAATGCGACTTTCGTCTCCGCCTCCAGACCTTCGAGTGCACCCGGCGCTGCGACTTCGCCGCCGCTGAACTAAGCACCACGGAGCAACCGACTGCTACCCCGCTGCACACTCTTGCGCCGTCCGCGATGACGTTCGAGATGCTCTCCGCGGAGCAGATCCAAGAGCTCGACTCGGACTTCCTCAACATCGACGCGTTCTTCGCGAACCACGACGATGGTGCGTGCGTGCACCTGTGAGCGAACGTGTTCTGCTTGGGACGAAATACTCACACGACTTTGAATGACGCACGCAGATCTGTGGGCGACACCGCGACGCGATGCGAGCGCACACAGTAGTGCCGACGACGACTGGTTCGGCTCCGTCCTGGACCCGCTCATGCAAGACCCGGAGGAAGCGGTGCCTGTGCACACCAAGCAGTCGAGCCCGAACAAGTCTCTGCTTTCAACTCGTACCACCAGCGACCCGAACAGCAGACTCAAAGCAGAGCCGAGAGCCGTCAACCACGACGACGAGGAGATGCACGAAGGCGCAGCTTGTGATGACGACGACGAACGGAGAGGCTGCCATGGCGGCTGCGGACACTACGTTCCAGGCGAGGTTCAGTCCGACGCGGCAGGTCTCCTCGACGACGCAGGCTGGCTCGACTTCGACCGATCGCCGCTGATCAGCCCGTCGATGCCACTCCGCGACAGGAGTCTTCTGACTCCGAACGTCAAAGCGGAGGAGTACTTCCTCGACCAGGACGAGGGCGACTTCTGTTTGCCCGAGCTCACAGATGATGACGTGTCCGCACTTGTGGGCTCGACGCCCCCCGGGTCCGTCTGCGCCTCGCCGTTGCTTCCGCTCGGCAGCACCCGCAACAACGCGATCGTCGTGTCCCCAGACTCGACCCCTACCAGCCCCTCGTTCCAGCTCAGCGCGCCACCGAAGGTGGTCTCAGCTCGGAAGACAACACAGACACCAGCTCGCCAGGTTCACACAGCGGCAAGCTCGCTCAAGGCAGACGGGAAGGACATCCCCGCCATGGTTTCCATGTTCAACGCCATGTACTCCCCGAGCGAAGCTGCGCGCGCCAGCTCCACCAAGAGCAGCAGCGCCGCCGTCGCTCCTCAGCCGCCCATCGCGTCGCCCGCAGCCTACCAGGGATCACCACTGAGCATCCTGGTGCCTGCGCCGCAAGCGTACACGACAGCGATCCCGCTCAACACCGCCGCGGCGAAGCCTGTAACAGCGACGTCAGCAACAACGAGCTCGAGCTCGTCGACCGACGGTAGCGCCAGTGTCAACCAGTTCGACTACTTTACGCCTCCAGGGTACCCGAACAACGCCCGGTACCTGGACGGCACTGCCCAGCTGAACACGTCGCTCTTCTTCAACGCCGCCCAAGCGCTCTCTCCGACCGCGAAGCCCGCGGTGTTCTCCAGCGGCGTGGCGGCAACAGCGCAGTCTCGCGCCGCGTACGCGCAAGTTCAGGCGCAAGCCGCAGCGGCAGTCGCGATGGCGAACTCGGCCGCTGCTATCAGCACGATGCGCAAGCTCAACACGACGTACGGCGTGCCGATCGCTCCGCTGCAGCGATCTCTGCACCCGGAACTGAAGCCGAAGGTCCTGATCGCAGCGACCACAGCAGCCAAAGCAGGCTCGCTGGCGACGACCAAGACGCTCCTCGCAGTCGCGGCGAACTCGGCGAGCTCGGCGGCGAGCAAGGTCACCAAGATCTCCATCACGCCCGACATCTCCGACTTCAAGCTCGTGCAGATCTTCCACAGCTTCTGCGACCCGGCGAACAAGCTCATCAACGTCGCGCGGTTCCACCAGCTGCTGCACCACCACCAGGGCAAGGACGAGATGCACGCCGCCGCCGCCGTCCCCAAGACCGCCGCCGCGAGTACTAGCAGTGGTGCCAGTAGCAGCTCGACTGCTGCCAAGCCGCTCGCGATCTCGCAAGAGACCCAGAGGCTGTTCAAGGTGCTGGATCCGAAGAGCTCCGGGTTCATCGACCTCGAGCGCTTCATGAGCTCGTTCCAGATCTGCAACCGATGCACGGAGGCCAAGCGCCGCGCGCAGTCGGCGGCGCACAGCCAGCCGGTGGCCGCGACCGCGGTCGAGCGGCAGCTCATGGAGGACGTGGCGCCCGTGATCGTGCGCGTGGTGCCGACGGGGTTCGAGGGCGGCAAGGTGCGGAGCTGCGAGCACTACCAGTGGACCTGGTGCGAGGGCTTCGAGAAGACGGGCAACGACAAGTGCCGCGGCACGAACCGCCACGACAAGTGCCCCAAGTACCTCGCCAACTGCACGCTCTGGAAGCACAAGCTGCCGCCCAAGAACCGCAAGGCCAAGGTGCCGGAGCACCAGGAGTCGCCGACGAAGAAGCTCAGACACTTTGCCTAGCTCGCCATAGACACTCACTCGTTCGTCGATCCGCCTTGCGGTGTCCTGCGGGTGTCCTGGGGAACTGAGACGGGAGTGTGAGGTCGCGCCGGTTGGCGACCACCAACAGTAGACGACTGCACGTGTGGGAGGCGGCGAGAGACGCGGGTCGAGCATGGGGGCGACGTGCAGCTCGTGCTGTTGGAGCGACCGCCGCGCGAGCGACGTGCTGCACGGCGACGACAACAACTTGCAGACGAAGCTGCTGGACCAGGCGGCCGACGAGTACGAGTGCAACTCGGCGACGCTCGAGGACTCGGGGGCGAACCAGCACTCGCGCGCGACGGGAGCGTGGCCGCGGCCGCTCGTGACGCCGTCGTCCGAGTACGTCGCGTTCGAGGAAGACACAGACCGGAGCGGGTACGGCTCGGACGACCGCAGCTCGCGCGCCAGCAGCGCGAGCGCGAGCTCGTCGCCGCTCAACCACGCGTGGAACCTGCGGGAGGCTGGGAGCGCCGCCGACGCCTCGTTCGTGGACGTGCAGACCCTGGACGACAGCGTTCGGATGGCAGTTCTACCAGCGGCGACTCGCTCACTGAGCGCGGTGGGCTCGGTGCGCTCGAGCGCAGGCGACTCGTACGCGTCGAACCGCGAGCTACCGACGTACGAGTCGTTCCTCTTCGCGGACGACGCCAAGAACAGCTCGCCGAAGGCGCGCGGCAGCCAAGACAGCGACGACATGCTGGACGACGGAGATGACGACGACGAAGACGCGACGACTGAACGGGATCGGGATGCAGTCAGCGAGAGTGCGTCAAGCACAGCGCGGCTATCGGCGGCTCCCAGCAGCGGCGAGCAAGGCGGCACGAGGGTCCAGCGCAAGCGAAGCTACTGACGACGCCAGCAGCGCAGGACGTGAGATCGGTAGCGTTACAGACACACAATGACGAGAGGTCCACTGGACGTCGCTAGACTCTCTTCTCGACGAGTGTCAGGCAACTGGTGTGGCTCACAGGTCCCACACGGCTTCTGCTGGAGCGACGTGCTGCTGCTGCTGCCAGATCACCTCTGCTGGCACTGCAGGCTGGTGTTGCTGTTGTTGCTGCTGCTGTTGGCCGCCCGGACTCACGAACGGCGGGGGAACGTAAGCGCTCTGCTGCTTCTGGAGCGCCGACTGGTTGTGGATGAGGTTGTACGAGCTCCACTTCTTCCAGCTCTCGTCCTCGACCACGAGCGGCTGCGCGTCGTCTCTTCCTCCGCCTTTGCAGTCTTCCGGCGCACGGTGCGGCTCCCGCTGCGCCAGTTGCGCCAGTTGCAGGTGCTGCTGGTTGAGCGGCTCGGCGGCCGCAGCGTCGTCGTCCTTCTTCTGCAGCGCGGGTTTGACGAGCGACGAGCGCGGCGCAGCGCCGGCTGCCGCACTCGGGCAGCACGTGCGCACGAGGCAGCCGCAGAGTCGCTGGCCCATGCGCGCCGCGTTTCTCGGTCTCCACTCTCGAGCTCTGCGCCGTCCCCGAGATATCGGGCCGCCGGACACGAGCACAGATCCGACCCGCCAAGCATTGCCGACCTTTAGATCAACAGGCGCGCTAATAACGGCAGGAACGGGTGAGGGCGGGAGGCCTCGCATGCTGGCAGCGTCAGTGGTGCAGTTTCTTCATGGCGGCGTCAGCGGACCACAGGCTCACAGTCGCGTTCGGCGACCCTGGGCTCGCTGCGGCATGTTGCAGGCGGCACCACGACCAGGATTCGCGGGTGCAGAGTTGATTTGGCGTCATTGGGTAATCACCTCTCTACAACGCATACTCCTTCATACATTTGTCAATCATACAAAAAGCAAGATAATTGACGTCAGTCGCAAGCGAGGTCTCCCTCTCTATTTTCTAGAAAGCGAAGCCAAAGAGTCATCATGAATGGTTCGGTTTTGGGAGTCATCGAAGACGTGGGGTGGTTATTGACGCACTGGCGTCTGGCTCACTCCTCGATCGACCGCGCCTCGCGCACACCACAGGCCACACTCGCTGCAGTATGGTGAAGGCCCCGGCGTTCGACGCCTGCGCGCTCTCGGACGACGAGCTCGTGGTGCTTGAGTCCACGCTGCGCGTGCAGCTGGCAGTCGCCAAGCACGTGCGCGTGCTGCAGGTGACGGCGCTCGTGAGCGGCGCGCTCGTCACCGCGGGGCTCTCGACGCTGCTCGCGGGGCCGTCCATCATCTGCTCGGTCGCGCTGCGCAGCAAGTGCAAGCGGCGCCACCGCGCGTGCTGCGACGAGCTGCGCGCGCGCGGCGTGGAACTCGCGCCGGTGCAGGCGACCAAGTTCGCCAAGCGCGCGCTCGCGCTCTCGATCGCCAGCGGGCTCACGTGCTGCGTGCTCGGCGTGGCACTCGACATGCTCTTCGACGAGGCCGTGCTCCAGGTCGTCTCCTTCTTCTTCTCGTCGGTCGTCGAGGGCCACATCACGCAGGCCACGACGGGTTTCGTGGTCGCGCGCGCGGCGGACATCGTCGGCCGCGACCACGTCTACGTGCTCGACGACAAGCCGGTCGGGCTGTTTGACGAGATGCGCGCGAAGCACAGCAGCAGCAGTGGTGGTGGTGGAGACGCTGCTGCTGCGGCTGCTAGTGATGACGACAAGAAGCCCACGCGCGGTGCGAGCCTCGTAGCGCTGACGCGGAGATACTGGAAGAGCGCGTCGTGGTCCTTCTCGGCGGTCGAGATGCAGGCCAAGATCCGCGACGCGAAGAAGGCGTTCCGCCACCGCCCGAGTCTGCGCGAAGGCGTCCACTCTGGCGACGGCGACGACCTGGGCGACGCCGACCACGAGACGAAGTTCACCTGGGACGACTGGAAGTACATGTTCTCGCGCAGGAAGCGCCACGACACGTCCAACCAGAGCGACGACGAAGTCCCCGAGTACGAGACGCTCTTTGGCTGCCGCATCCGGACCGGCACGACGCTCGCTGGCGGCGACTGCGAGCGCGATGAGCTCGTGGATCTCGTTCGCACAGACGCCTTCAACCTCTTCGGCGAGTGCTTCGTCGTACGCGTGCGAACCGCGACGGAGCTCGGGGCTCAGGCTTCGCCCACCACGTTCTTCCCAGGGGACCCCGAGACTGCAGAGTGCGAGCCGCGCGTCGAGTTCGCGAGCGCGAGCGCGAGCGCGCAGCCGCAAGGCGCCTGGGCGGACGCGGACCTTACGCACCAACAGGAGCAGCGCCGCGCACACAACAGCGCGCTGCTGTTCTCCGGAGACAGAGACTCATGCGCGTTCTGGGACAACATCCTCAAGTTCGACGACGACTTTGGCAACCAGGCAGGCTACGATGACGTCGAGTACGGCGTCGAAGTGTGGGACTCCGATGGCGAGGAGGACGAGCCCGTGCACGGCATCGATGTCTGGGACCTGGACGCCGAGTGCTTCGGTAGCGACGGCGTCTTGTCGTACAACCGGTCGAGGGACATCGCAGAGGAAGACCCGCCTTCGGTGCCTAAGATGTCGGAGGCGTTTGCGCTCTTCGGCACACCCAGCGAAGGATCAGAGGCGGCCACGCTCTTCGGTATCCCGAGCGGCGCTTCTGCCCCCGTGTCCAGCGGTGTCTCGATACGCGTTCGGCACCCGAACGTGGAGACGGAGGACGACGCGAGCACGAACGCGTTCAACCTGTTCGGCTGAGTGCTGTGAGGTGCTGCCTCACAGCATCCAGCGGAGCTGCTCGCTTACTCGTCCTCGAGAGCGGACGCCGATCTTGTCCGCTATTCGCAGAGGACTAAGCTCTCGAGGACCCTGGTTAAATACTTGGGCTTACACTTCGGACCCATGCTCGCGCCTCGAAGCGAAGCTCTCGACTGCTCACTTTCAAGTGTGCGAGCGACTGCGCAAGATGGGACCGATCACGATGCCGCCGAAGAATCAGGCGAGCTACACTCCCAAGGAAGGGCTCGACGCCAAGGCCGAGTACCTGGACGTCTACGGAGTCCCGCGCAGGTCCGAGAAGATCACGCGGCGCATGATCCAGCGCGGCCTGAGCATCAGCAAGGCGCAGCTCCTCACCGACGACGACCAGCTCCACATGTCACTCGAGGGGCGGCAGCGCGAGACGGACGCGCGCGCCGCGAAGCTCGAGCAGGAGCTCGCCGAGCTCAAGAAGAAGCAGGACGCGAACGCCGAGCTCAAGCTCCAGGTGAAGGCCGAGCGGCGCCAGTGGATCGACGACAGCTACGAGCTCGTCGCGATGCGCCTCGGGCTCTGGTACAGCAACGACTACGTCTCCAAGGACGACTCGAACGTCGACGTGACCGAGAAGAACACGCAGGACTCCCCGTCCAAGAACCAGCGCTACATCGACGAGAAGGGCAACCTCCGGCGCCGCGCCTCCGCTGGTGCCACCGCCGTGCAGGTTCCGGAGACTCCGAGTCCGGTCGCGGAGGTCGTGCACCGCCCCGTCGGCGACTCGCACCAGCCCGAGGTGGAAGCGCCGAAGGACGTCACCACGTACGTCCAAGTCGCGACACCGCCGGTCTCGCCGGGACTCTCGTCCACGTAGAGAGCGCGAGCAGCGCCGCCGCCTCTGCACCTATAAGCCAATACCCTATTTCGCTTGATGACCTCCGAGACCTCCAGTGACGCTCAAAGTAGACGATCTTATTTTAGGCATCTCGAAGGTCGAAGGAGGACGTGCATCGTGCTGCTGCTGCTACTGCTGGTGGAAGCCAACGATCCACTTGCGCTCTTGTTCCATGGCCGGAGAACCAACGGCGCAGGATGGCGGCTCGACAACCGCCGACGCGCCGAGCGCGGAGACCGTGTATTATGTGCGCGTCCTGCAGCCGTGGACGGCGGAGGCGTCGTCGACCTCGTCGCACTTCTCGTTCTTCGGTCTCGAGCTCGAGCTCGCAGGCTTTCGCGAGAACGGAGCCGCGCGGACTGCGACGTCGACGCCGCTGCGATTCGACAGCGAGGGCGACGCCACGCTCCTCGCCGGACTGCTTCCACCCTTCCGGGTCCGCGTCGCCAGCAAGCTGGCGGCTCCGCCAGCCTCCGCGGCCGACAAGCTCGTGCTCCAGAAGCTCGTCGCTGTCCAGCCAGACAACCTCTTGCTAGAGATCAACGGTGTGCAGTTCCTCGAGACGTGCGCGACCGGGACGCAGGTGCTCGCGTGCCTGCAGCGCGTGGCCTCGAAGGTGAGCCTGGCCAAGCCCTTCGAGCTCACGTTCCAGCGGCACAACCACGCGCAGGCGGCGGCCAAGATCGTGCCGTTCGCCACGCGTGCGGACGTGCAGGTCGCGCAGGTCGCGCAGTTCCGGAAGATGCAGGAGCAGGAGGCGCAGCTGAGCGAGGACGTCCGGCGCAAGAAGCAGTGCCTCACGCAGCAGATCGACTACGAGCAGGAGCAGTACCTCGTCGCCCACATCGAGCGGCAGCTCTTCGAGCTGCACGAGAGCATCATGGCCAACGGCCAGTGGCAGGCGTACGAGTTCGAGCAGGCGCTCTGGTTCTACCACGCCGCGACCGCGCGGCTGTACGCCGGCCACCCGATGCGCAACAGCGCCACGACGCGCCGGCTCATCGGCGCCGTGCAGTTCGAGACGCGCTTCGCAGTGCAGCGGCTGCAGCGCGCAGCGCGGCTCAGTCTGCGGCGCAGCGCGCTCGCCGCTGCTGTGGTCGCGCACCCGACGCTGCTCGAGGCGGTCTGGTGCCACGTCTGGCAGTACGCGTGGACGCGCGTCCGAGAGGAGCGAGAACAGAAGGAGGAGCAGGAAAAGCGCGTTCGCTCGGAGGCCGACAGTTCGGAGGAGCAGCAGCCGACGCCGTCCTCGAAGACGTCGACCGAGGTCGCGTCGCCCTGGAAGAAGCTGAGCGCTGCCGACGTCGCGAAGCACGGGATCCAAGCGGTGGCTCCGGCGCCGAGCGCCGTCGCCGAAGACGCGAACGCGACTCGAACTCGAGAGTCTCCGAGCGGCCCCGACAGCTCACTCGCTGACGATGTCGGTGTTGAGTCGGACGTCCGACTTGTAGTCCAGGAGAACGAAGGCGGAGGCAGCGGACCCGACAGCTCGCTCGCTGCACTCGACGCGCCTCTCGAGGACGCGATCCCAGCCCCGAGAGCTGAAGTTCAGCAGCAGCAGCAGCACCAGCGACCGTCAGAGCCGACGGTCGCAGATCTGAAGCAAGCGCAGCGTGCTGTTGGTACGGAGACTCTGGCTGCCGATCGCTCGCACGACAGCGACATCAGTGATGACGAGGAGCAGGAGACGGAGTGGAGAGGGTACCTGAGGCTGCTCAAGTCGGGGCTCAAGCACAAGAGGTCGTCGCCGCCGAAGCACCAGCAGCGCCACCGCCACCGCGACTTCGCACGCGACGCGCCGCCGACCAAAGTGAGCGTCGAGACGCAGACGCAGACGGTCGACGACGACCGCGAGGACGGCGACCGCGTCGGCCGCTGCCTCCCGCGCATGAGTCCGCATGCTGCAGCGAGTCCGCCCAAGCGCGTCGGCTGCTCCATCGCGCCGCCGCGGCAAGGAGACGTGGCACCGTTCATGCTGCAGCCCCGTCACGCGCACGTCAGCGAGTCCGAGCCGCTGGTCGCGAGCTCCGGTGCCCCGTCCGCACACTCGGAGCCGCAGAGCGACGAGCGTGTGCTCCCTGCGCCGACAGCGCTCCGCAAGCGCGTCGAGTCCGCCAGCGACCCGATCGACGCGTGGCCCCGCGGCGGGAGCTTCCGCGCGTTCCACTCGTTCTTCGCCAGGGACCTCGACGGCCCCGCCGACGAGATCCGAGGAGGTCCCGACGCCCCGAGTCTCGCGCCAGAGCCCTGGAAGCGCCAGCCTGCCGCCCCGCACGAGCCGAAGGCGCTGACCGCCGCCGAGCTGGAGATCGTGCGGCAATCGCGCGCCACGCGCCACGCGCCGCCGCCGCAGCAGCAGAGCGCGAAGACCTCGAGCAAGCTGCCCTACATCGTGCGCAAGAAGGCAAAGGGCCCGAGCTGAAGCGCGCGCACGTCGATTACTTGCGCTCCTGCTCACGCGCAGCCGAGCGGACGCCCGTGGCGCCTCCCCCGAGCCGCTAGTTGTTGCTGCGCTTCATCTTGCGCACGTACTCGCCGAGGCGGTGCTGCGCCTTGTTCGCGACCTGCGAGACGACGAGCGTGAGACAGGCGGTCGGCGCGTCCCACGTGACGCTCCGGACGTCACGACGCACCTCGATGTTCGGGTTGAGCGAGTTGAGCGCGCGGATGTCCTGGAGCGCGAGCGGGTAGCGCTCGAGGCCCTCGTACGCGAGCGCGCGGCGCAGCAGCGCCTTCTGGTTCTCCGGCTCGAACTCGAGCACGTGCGTGCAGTCGCGGATGACGGCCGAGAAGTTGCTGAGCTGCTGGTTGCACGCCGCGCGGTTGTTGAAGCACGAGAGCGCGAGCGGCGCGCGGTCGTCCGCGGCCGCCGCGATCGCCTGCGTGTAGCACGCGATCGCGCGCTCGAAGGCCGCCGCCTTGAACGCGTCGTTGCCCTGCTCCTTGAGCAGCTCGGCGGGCGCGAGCCCCGAGCGCCGCGCCGCCTCCGCGCGCGCCTGCAGCGGCTCGATCTCCGTGATGAGTCGGTTCAGGTCGCGGTTGTCGAAGTCCTTGCGCTGGCCGCTGCGCAGCGTCGCGAGCGCCTCCTCGTACCGCTCGAGCCCCTTGAGCGCCACGCCGTGGCGGTGGTAGCCTGTCGGGGTGGGTGGAGGACGCGTCAGCATCACCACCAGCTCTCTCACACACTATAGGAGCTCTATAGGAGCGTACGGAACGCACCCTTGACGAAGTCGGGGTTGAGCGCGACGCACTGCGCGGCGTCGGCCGCCGCCTCCTGGAACTTGTGCGCGCCGGCGTACGCGGCGCTGCAGGATGAGAGAGAGAGAGGGAAAGGCGGGTGAGTGTATACTGGAGCGCAGTGCGCACACGTCGCAGACGCCACCGCGCACCTGCGGTTCGAGAAGTACACGTGGTTGGCGCCGTCCAGCGCGATGGCCTCCGAGTACTTTTGCACCGCGAGGTCCCACTTGCCGTGCTTGAAGGCCTCGTTGCCCTCGCTGCGTGAGGAGGGGGAGAGGGAGTGATGGTCAGTCTCGAGGACGCGCTGAGGGGGGGGGCGCACACACACACACACTTCTTCTTCGCTTCGGCGGCGGCGTTGACCATGTTCGCTGTCGATTTAGTAATGTATGGCGGCGAAGCTCACAGCCGGGATTTGAATGGTGAAGAAACCAAGGGAGTTTATCAAACGCACGAAACTCTTTTTTTACAAAAATTCGTTTATAACAACCAGGAGCTCGCACTCAGCGTCCGCCGACGTGCACATGCCGCCCCTACTGCTGCTTCTGCGTGATGGACGACACCTGCAGCGTGTCGGTCCACGTCTGCTGGAAGACCGCGACCTCGTACGTCGCGGACGCGCACTCGCGGTTGCGGCACGCGCCGAGCTCGTCCGCGAAGCCGATGGGGCACCCGAGGATCTCGTACCGGTAGTTGGTGCCGGCCACGGTCTGGAACGTGCCGCTGTTGATCTGCAGCACGCACACGGGGCTGCCGATCGCCGGGTCGTAGTGGCTCGGCTGGCTCAGCGCGTCCACGAGCGTCGTGACCGCGAAGGTGTCAAGCTGGAGCCCGAGCCAGCTGCCGAGCACCGTGGCGCTGCCGCCGAGCACCGTGACGTTGTCGCGGTCCTCGTCCCCGGGCGCCGCGGCGTCGTTCGCGCTGCGCGCGAGCTCGTCGGCGGTGCGCTCCTCCACGGCGGCAGCCACTTGGGCGTCCGTGTCCGAGGGGAGCGTGACTGCGCCGAGCACGTTGTCGTCCAGGTTCACGCGCGCGAAGGTGTTGGCGTCCTGCGCCAGCGCCGGAGCCGCGCAGAGCGCGAGCGCGAGCAGCGCGGCGCGCGACGAGAAGCTGCTCTTGGTCATCATGGGGAGTGTTGGAGTGTTGTGGTGGGGTACGTGGACTCGGCGTCGGCGTCGCTCGGGCAGTCGGAGAATGAGCATCACTGCATCACGCGGCGCTCGGATCAGCGGCGGCGGCGGGGGATGCGCGCCGGAAGGCGGTTCCGACACCGCGCGCCGCGCGCGCAGCCGGTTCAACGACGGCGGCGACGCGACGTCCGGAGGCGCGGGCGGCAAAGGCGGGGGCGTTGCAGCTGATGGGAGTCACGCGGGCGGCGAGTGCCTTTACATGCTGGCGTAACGCAGGAGTGAGTGCCCAGCAGCGTAAAAGTCGAGGTGACAGATTTGAACCGACTAGTTCAAGTATTCAGTTCAAATGCGCCAAGTGGAATCCAAGAGCTCAAGACTGCACCGAGACCTGTTGCTTGAGCTGCGAGCCCGATGCGAGCGCCTTCCGCCCTTCTTCCTCGCTCGCTCGCTCGCTTCGCGAATGCCTCTTTGAGTCGCAAACTGGCGAAAGCGCAGTCTTGAGCTCCTCGAGCTGAGTTCCTGTCGATGTTGATCGTTGGCTGTTGAGCGAGGGAGCCATCCGAGCCGCAGCGCCACAACGCCAAACTCCGAACTCGATCAGAGCAGCATCAGCCTGGTCAACATCGAGATCCGTCTCGAGTGGGGACGCGAATGCAAGTGCAGCGACTGTAGCGCCGGCGATCAGCTGCGAGAGAGTCGCGTGCGATGGCGGCTTCCGAGTGCATCGCATCGTGCACTCCCCTGGCTCTGGTGGCGCTCGTGGCTCTGGCGACGCTCGAGATACACTGGCAGTGAGCAAACTCCTTCAGCGAACCCCCTGGTATCAACACGACGGAATCGCGTGACCGAGAGAGAGAGAGCCCGCGAATGCCCCTAAATGCACGACTCCGGCCTCTACCAGACTGCGGCGCGAGTGAGAAGCACCAAATGATCGACTCGTGCCAGTACTTCTGCTGCTGGTCGTGGCGGTAGCGGTGATGGTGAGCCGGAGCCAGCGCATCAGGGGTCGACCCATGCACCTCGCAAGACTACCAGTACGCCCGCCGGAGTCGCCGGACGAACGAGTCTCGTTCTCCAGCGGCTCACTTCCGAACTCCACTTCTTCTGCGCACACCCGAGAGCAATCCGATGCAGCACCGTATCCGTCTCGCAGTCTTCGCGGCAGCGTGCCTCGCCCGCACTATCCTAGTCCAGAGCACTCCGCTCGAGTTCAATCCACGACCGATCGGCAACGACATCGTCTCGCTCACGCACAGCCACCCGGCGTTCGGCGCCGGACTCGCCACGACCGAGAACACGGCATACGAGGACAGGACGTACCCCGACATCAGCGGCGAGGACCGGGATCTCGACAGCGAGGCCGATGCGGTAAGCGCGGCACTGGCGGCAGTGCGCATCGTCGGAGGTCCGACTGCGAAGCCGGTTGCCAGCACGACCTCGAACGTCGACAATAACACCATCACGTTCGAGAGCGAGCACATCAGTGCAACTGCATCGAACGAGACCGGCACTGTGCTCGCGTATGTGCGCCGTCTCGAGACGACGTCGACCGACCTCCAGCGTCTCGAGGAGTTCTTCAAGACCTCCATGGAGCGCAACGCGAACAAGCTCGCGAAGAAAGGCAGCACGTCGCAGATGCCGTGGCCGAGCAGCTACTGGCCAGTCTACCTCGACGGTATCAACTACCAGTGGAGCCCGAACCAAGCTAGTCCGGCGGCCAAGTATGCGTCCGCGTTCGGCCTCGACGTGAAGGATTTCACCGCGAAGATCTCGCAAGCGAGCGGCGTGCTGTCCCAGAGTACAGCCACGCGTTGCTACTCGAACTTCCAGTGCTCGGGCTTGCGCGATGGAAGCGCGTGCGCGAAGCGGTCGGGCGAGCCTCAAGGCTACTGCATTCCGACGTGGTTCGGCATCTGCCACGCGTGGACGCCCGCTGCGATCCTCGAGTCGGAGCCTGGGTGTGCGGTCACGAAGAACGGCGTGACGTTCCAGCCCATGGACATCAAGGCGCTGCTGACGCAGGTGTACGACGGCGCGTCGCTCTCGACCGTGTTCACGGGCGTGCGCTTCAACGGCAACGACAACACTGCGGCGAAGGACAAGTACGGTCGCTACACGGACTCGTCGCGCCGCGACCTCGGTCCTGGGTTCCTGCACATCGCACTCACGAACATCCTTGGGAAGCTCAAGAAGACGTTCATTCTCGACGTCGCGGGCGGCGCGGAGGTCTGGAACCAGCCCGTGTACAGCTACGAGGTGCTGCAGCAGACCGAGCTGACGACGAAGCAGGGTGCGCAGCAGTACTTTGGCACGAGCAAGTACCCGTTCAACAACATGGCCAAGTCGCTCATGTTCGTGCAGACCAAGGTGACGTGGATGGTGGAGGCGCTCGAGGACGGCGCACTCGTGAAGAGCGGTCGCGCCGCCGCGTACACATCGAGCGACACGTATACGTACGTGCTCGAGCTCGACGCGAGCAAGAACATCCTGGGCGGTGAGTGGGTCGGCAAGTCGGCGGACGACCACCCAGACTTCCTCTGGTTCCCGACGGGCAAGCCCGCGGACTCGACGGTCACGAACGTCGGGCTAAGCTACGCGAACGTGAAGGCGTTGCTCGAGGAGTCGTTGAGGTGCTGAGCGGTGCACTCGCCGGAGGCGATGTGGACGTGTTCGCGATGACGTGAGGACAATATTGTCCCAAACATTTGGAGTTTATATCATACTAATATTTTCAGTGTTATGTCAACATATTTTGCTCTAAAAATAATGTGGAGTTGGTGCGTTTCTGCACACAATTTGATTTTTTTTGTGCTTTTTTGTGCATGTCACGCTCACCTCATACAATTTTCAAGTCTAATACTTGGTGTGCCTTAGCATACTAAAGTCAAGACGCGAATTATCTTCAGCTCAACTAGGCAGCTTGAAGCAGTTGATCATTCTCGAACTCGCTTCAAGCCTCTCGCGTCGATCTGCCGTTCCGCTGCTCCGCTCCACTCCGCTGCTTAGATCCTCCCTGTTTCAATCATGCGCACCACCACTGCTGCCTCCACCGCGCTCGCTGCTGCCGTCGTAATTGCAGCCGCCGCCACCACGTCAGCCGCGCTTCCCGACGACCTGCCGTACTCGCTCGGCCCGTGGCTCACTGCCTCTATCAACACGCCCACGATCACCGTGCTCGAAGAAGCTCTGCGCGGCTCGGCCACGACCGCCGACCTGCCGTTCGCCGACTCTAGCGCAGCCGGCGCTCGCGTGTGCTTCGAGGAGGTGCGCGCCGTCGAGCAGCAGATCGTCAACGGCATCAACTTTCGCTTCCACGTCAAGGGCTGCGCGCTGCGCTACGACGCGAGCGAGTTCGGCGACGCAGAGTCCGATTCCGCAAAGACAAGTGGCCGGTGTACGCGCGCTTGCGGCACGCAACAGGAGCTGCTCCGCGTGACCGTGTTCTGCCAGCCGTGGACGCAGACCGCGCAGGTGCTGGGCATCGTGCGAGACGACGAGGAAGACGTCGCGGCGCTCGCATAACGGCTGAAGGACACGAGCTTTCACTTCTCCGCTGAGCGCGCGCGTGCTCTACACAGACTATCCTTATGTGCGTTGCAACCAGAATGTATACTTTGAAGATCACCCTGGAGGTGCTGCCACCGCTTGGCTCGGATTCTCGGTTCTTCCACCTCCTGCGCAAGTCGGCACACGTGAGCCAAGCCAAGTCATTGCATTCTTCGTCAAGCGCTGTCGACTGCGCTCCAGTGCAGCCATCGACATCGCCGTCGTTCAGCCCTTCAAGCTCGACTTGCCTCCTGGAGAGCCCCTGATCAAGATCGTCGTGTGAACGTGGGAACGTGCTACGTGAGACTTCCTGGTTCCCTGTCGACGTTCCAGTCGACGGCCGACTCAAAGAACGCCTTCGACTCTCCAAGGAACGCATGGCCAGACATCGGGTCGCTTGCAATCTGCATCGTCCACCTCCTCGCGGACTTTCGCTATTGCTACGCGCTTCGAGGTTCTCTGTTGCAGTCGACCGAGTCTGGCTGGTTGCTACGACGTTCTCAACAGCGTACTATTTGCTCTCGCTTGGCTACCGAGTCTCTGGTCTACACCGTTGGTGAACTTCGAGTTCACCTAACGCTGCGCCGCAGAAGATCGATCTCATCTAGCTGATGCTCTCGTCCAGAAGCTCATCAATCGCTGTAACCCTCGTGCAGTGAAAGGAAACCAGCTTGTAACATTTCCAAGTAAACCTTGAGGGTGTAACCTCGAGTGTGAAAACCAAAAGCTATAACTCAAGGTTGATAGTGATAGTGATAAAACCAAAGTTAACAACCCTCGCTTTCATCACTATCGAGAGCACCACCAGCTCACTATTTTCTTCACTTGCGAATTTGCCCTGAAGCGCGCAAGTCGTCGTCGCCCGAAAGCCAGCAAAGTCCGTAGCGCGGAGAGCCCTGCGCCGCGATGGACGTGCAATGGCGCCAGGAGATCCCCGAGGACACGCGCAAGCAGATGATCACGGAAATGTGCGTCGGCGCTCTCTGTCGCTGCCGCCCGCCACCACTCGTCGAAGTCGATGTTGGTGCCGGCGTGGGTCACTCTGTCGAAAATACCATTTTCGACACCCGTGGGTGTCTGTGCTCACGTCCTTCGCGCCTGGTGACTTCGACAGGTACCATGAGCTGCTGCGCATCTCGGGGGAGAACGACAAGCAGAAGGTGTGGGGGTCGGCGGCCAAGTTCGAGCTCATGCTCTGGTCCAACAGCCCCGACCGGGTACGTGTGTGTGCGCGACAGAAGATCTCGCGGGAGAAGCTCGCCCGACGCTCATGCGCGCTGCAATGGCCGGCAGAACACGTACCTGATGAAGATGCAGCGCAAGATCCAGAGTCTGAAGCGGAAGCCTGGCGCGAACGAGGTGCCCGTGGTTGGCCAGCAGGCTCAGGCGCAGACGCAGCAGCAGCAGCTCCAGCAGCAGCAACTGGCGCAGCAGCAGCAGAACCTGCAGGCGCAGATCGCCCTCCAGAACCAGGCGATGATGGCGAACGCGGGGGGTTTGAACCCACAAGTGAACGGCGGCAGCCTCACGGGCCTGAACGGCAACAACATCACGGGTTTGAACCCAGGGAACGTGATGGGTCAAACAGGGGCGAACGGGATGGCGAACGTTGGGTTGACGCCGCAGCAGCAGTTCCAGAACGCTCAAGCGCAGCAGCAAGTCGCGATGAACAACTTCCAGCAGCAGCAGCAGCAGCAGCAGCAGATTCCGACCGGCACGATCCCTGTGCCGCCGGTGGCGGTGAACCCCGCGGTGACTGCTGCGATGCCCACGCAAGTGGCGGCGACGACCGGCACGACTGCCGTGAGCGCTGGGATGCCGACGCAGCAGCAGCAGCAAGCGCAGCAGTGGCTCCAGCGCATCCAGGTTCAGTTCCAAGCCCAGCAGCAGCAGTTGCTGCACACGCAGAACCAGGAGACGCAGCAGCTCCGGCAGAACCAACTGGGGCAGCAGCAGCAGCTCGCCCAGCAACAGCAGCAGCAGGGCCTTGCGCCGGAGGTGCGTCGCCAGCAGCTGCAGCAGTTGCAGCAGCAGCACCAAGTCGCGCGCCAGCGCCTCCAGCAGCTGCAGAAGGGGAAGCAGCAGCAGCTGCAGCGCAAGCAACAGCAGTACCTGCTTCAGAAGCAGCAGCAGCTCGCTGGCGGCAACCCGGCGGCGCCGACGGCGGGGAATGGCGTGACGGTCTCTCAGCCCGTGGCTACCGCCGGGACGACGATGCCGTTGACTGGGACGAATGTGACAGACATGCAGGTACCCTCCGCGCAGGTGCAGCAGCCTGTGATCCCGACCGCCCCTGCTGTGCCGCAAGCTGTCAAGCCGGATCTGGTCGCTGCTGCGCACGAGCAGCAGAACCTGCTTCGCGAGCAGCAGCGAGCGAAGAACGTCGCAGAGTTGGAGCAGGCCACGCTGCCGCACCTCCCACCCGCCGGTGCTTCAGTGCCGACGGCAGCGCCGGTCGCGACGCCAGCGGTTCCAGCGGACGCCAACATGTCGTACGTGGACCGGCTGAAGGAGATGAAAGACAAGTACTGGGACGACCTGGTGATCGTGTACCGCGAGTTCGAGCGGATGGTGAAGCAGAAGCCGGCGAACCAGCAGCAAGAGCGGATCAACACGTTCCTGGTCAACTTGAAGCGAATCATCGCGCTGCTGCAGCAAGACCCCGCGAAGGTCACGAGCAGCAACAAGAACGATCTCGACCGCGTGGAGGCGCACATCCAGAAGCAGGTGCTGCCGATCCTGGAGCGCCTGAAGAACAAGAATCGCGCCACCGCTGGAACTCCCGGCGCTCCTGCGACGTCACCCGGCAACAACGCTGCAGCTCTTCTCGTCGCTCAGCAACAGCAGCAGCAGCAACAGCAGCAACAGCAGCAGCAGCAGGAGCTGATCAAGAAGCAGCAGGAGCAGATGCGCATGGCGCAGCTCCAGGAACAGCAGAAGAAGCTGCAAGAGCAGCAGAAGGCGGAGCAGCAGCGCAAGCTGCTGGAGGAGCAGCAGAAGAAGAAGATGCAGCTCGAAGCTGCGGCTGCCGCCGCGACGAAGAAGCAGCAAGAGGTGCTCGAGCAACAGCGCAAGCAGAAGCTGCTGCAGGCCCAGCAGCTCCAGCAGCGCCAGCAACAGCAGCAGCAGCAACAACAGCAGCAGCAGCTGCAGCAACAGCAGCAACAGCTCCTTGCTGCTCAGCAGCAGCGGCAGAAGGCGATAGCGCAACAGCAAGCCAACCTGAAGGTAGCCCAGCAGGTTCGTGCTGGCGCACCTGGCGCTCCAGCGGCTGGGGTGGCTGCCACTCAGCCAGGCCAGGTCGCTCCGACCGCCTCCAGTGATGCGACTGCGCTGGCCGCGGCGGTCGGCGCCGCCGCTGTTCCCGGCGCGCCAGCCGCCGTCGCCACAGTGGTGGCTCCGCCTGTCGTGGGATCCTCTCGCATGAACCCGATCGACGTGTCGGTGGTGTCTCCTGGCGGCACGCCGAGCTCGGCGCTGACGCCTGCGCAGTACCGCACGTTCAAGCTCCCGGACGCGCAGAAGCAGCGCCTGACCGCGCAGCACGCCAAGCTGCGCGAGCAGCAGCAAGAGCTCATCGCCCAGCAGACGCGCGCGAAGACTCCGGCGAACCAGGCGAAGCTCGTGCAGCAGGCACAGCGCCTCGCGCAGATGATCAACAAGATCTCGCAGCAGCTCGTGCAGTGCAAGCTGGCGGAAGAGTACGAGGCGGCGCAGCTCAAGAACATGTCGGCTCCGTCCCCCGGCGCACCGCAGTCGGCGCTGACCCAGGCAGCCGTGGCTGCAGCAGCGCTGAGCAAGGCGAAGGGCGTCAAGGCAGAGCCGCCGACTCCGACTGCGGTGGTCGGTGCCACTGCGTCCGTGGTCGGTTCTGCTGCCGCGGCCACCAATCCTGCACACCTGATCGCAGTTCCGAAGGACGAGCCGTCGCTGGACGAGTTCGACGGCGCCGGGCTGTCGCTGCCGACCCCGACGGCGCCGATGAGCCCGCAGGAGTCACCGAAGGTCAAGCTCGACGCAAACTTCAAGTCGGTGGTGCCGGACCTGACGGGTCTCGGCGCGTCGGAGAAGCTGCTGACCGCCGTGGCTGCGTACGAGAAGCACAAGCCGGAGGTGCTCAAGCGCGCGTCGGCCCGCTTCTCGCGCGTCGCGATCGCGATCGGCGCGAAGCTCAACACGTCGTACATCGCGGCATAGTCGGGAGGGCGAGATGGGGTGCAGCGAGCGACTTGGTGGCGAACTCTCTCTTTCTCTCCAGGTTGAGCAAGCAAGCGAACGAGGCGGATGTGTCGTTACGAGGAGACCATCAGGGGCGAGCGAGTGAGAGAGAGAAGGTCGTCGATTTATTAACACGGAGTGCGATGTCGAGGGAGAAGGTGGCGCATGTTGACCGCGTTGGTTGTTGATCGGCATGTGCGTTGAGGGTCGACAGAGCGTATCCTGTAACGTACCCTAGGATAACCCCAAGGAGTAACCTGAACCTCGCTACAGTGACACCTCGTCAAGGTTTATGGCAGCAACTTGATCGGGAGACGATCAGCCACCCGGAGCGCTCGCTCGCCAGACCCAGACTTCAGACGCAAGCTCAAGCAGCGCGGGACCCGCAGCAGCCAGCAGGTGGGAAGCAACGTCGCGGCGGCCCGCGGCGGCCCACGGCGGCCCGAGCGCGGACACTGGCGGGCGCCCGCGCTCTTCGCTTCGGCGCCCGCCTCTGCGGTTGCAGCCGCAGCGCGAGAGCCGGGAGCTCCTGTCTGGAGCTCCGCTGGCGACGTCATTGGACTCCCGACTCACGCCTCTCGTCTCTCTCTCTCTCTGTATGGATTTTCGGTAGTCGCACTTCTTCCCTCTCGAACCATGTCGACGACCCTCGTGGAGCAGGCGCCGCCCGCACTCACGCCGCCCACCGCCGCAGTCGGCGCCGTCGCGCAGCCGCAGCCGGCAGACGTGGCGGTGAAAGAGGAGGCGGTGGAGCAGGAGTCCGCGCCAGCGTCCGCAGTGCCATCGCCGCCACTGCCGGCGGAGGCGAAGGCCGAGGAGCCGGCGAGCGGCGCGACGAGCAGCGAGGACGTCGCGATGGAGAGCGCTGCACCCGCCGCTGCTTCCCCCACGCAGCAGCAGGAGCAGCAGCAGGAGCAGCTCGCCGCGAAAGCGTGGACCCCGCCGCGCGACGGCGCGACGCGCAAGGAGCAGCTCGCGCTCGCGCAGAAGCGCCTGGCCGTGCAGATCCAGTTCGCCGAGAACGCGCGCAGGAAGATCGAGGACGAGACGCACCCGGACTTGCAGAGCCGCCTCGTGAGGCTCACGCGGGAGCGCGACGCGCTGCTCGCGCACGCCAAGCAGCACGAGGAGTACTTGCAGCACGCGACGTCCGGAATCTTCGCGTACGAGTGCGACGAGGCGACCAGCGAGTTCGAGCTGAGCTGCGAGAAGCTGCGCCAGGACATGCTCGAGGAGATCCACCACGAGATGGAGATCATCAACGACCAGCGCACTGGCGGCGCGTCCTCGAGTGACTGTGAGTGTCGCGCGCGTAAGGAGCGCGGATGCATGCTGCGAGCGGACTGACCGACATCCTGCATGTGTGCGTGCTCTAACGCAACAGCGCGCAAGACGACGCGCAAGACGCGCAGCACGCGGTCGAAGAACGGCGAGAAGGAGCCGCCGGCGGCGGCTGCGCTCGGCCTCGACACGGCGGCGCAGAAGGTCAAGAAGCGCGCGGGGTACGTGTTCCAGCCGCTCGAGAAGCGCCTGGCGCAGTCGGAGGTGGACTTTGACCTGCGCGAGCTCAACGGGATCTTCGAGTCGTCCAAGAAGCGCCGGATGGAGCTGTCGGGTACGTCGGCGCCGCCGAGCGCCGCTCGCCAGCACCGCCGCTGCCAGTGTGCTGACCTAACTAACTGTGCGCAGACTCGGAGAACCTCCCGGGCGTGCGCTGCCATCGCGGCAAGCTGCTGTACCGGGACTGGATCTTCCAGGAGGGCGACGACGTGTTCGTGCAGAACTTCGCGCTTGGCTCGGCGTACGTGGCGGTGGTTGTGGCCGTGACGTCGACCGAGGTCTTCCTGCTCTCGGAGAAGGGCACGTTCTCGCGCCTCGTGGTCGTCGACTTGCGGCAGGGCAGAGTCGCGCTGAGCACACTCACGGGCGACCAGAGCGCCGCGGTCGCCGCGCGGGAAGAGCGCGCGCGCGCAGTGGCGGCGAGCTCCTAGACGAGCGCCGGCGCGTGTTTTGATTTAATGCCTAAGACGACGACGACGACGACGTGCGCCTCGCTTTCTGGGTCCGCTCACGCAGCGGACTCGCCGCCAGCCGCCTCCTTGGCGCGCTTGGTCGTGAGGTACTTGTCCGCGGCCTCGCGCAGGCGCTTGTCCTCCAGGTCGGCGTACGTCTCGGGCACCGAGAGCCCGACGCGACGCGCGGAGCGGTCGACAATCTCCTTGCCCGAGAGCTTCCTCTCCGCGCCGGCGTCCAGCTCCCAGAGGTACTGCAGGAGGAGCGCGCGTGAGTGAGTGGACGGCAGGCGATGAGCGAGAGACGCGGCGACTAGAGAACGCACCCGCTGCTCCTGCACGCCCGTGAGCAGCATGAGGTAGTCGCTCGCCTGCGACCGCAGCGCGCGCATCTTGTCGCGGTTCGTCTCCTGCTGATTCGTGCGGTACTGCAGCACACGCAGAGACGAAGAGGCAGATGGGAGCGGCGGGTGTGAGGTGTGAGGCAAAGAGCAGGGCGAGCGAGCGGCGCGCAGACCTGCGAGAGGAGGTGCTGCGACCACTGGCACTGCTGGATGCGCGTGCCGCTCGGGCTGCGCTTGCGCGCCACGCGCAGCAGCTCGCGCAGGTTCTTCACGACCTCGGCCTTGGACCCGATGCGCAACCCGCCCCGCGTCGCCATGCTCGTTCGATCGGATGCGTTGGCGCGTGTGCCACTCACCAGGTTGGCACAAATACTCGGTTTTGTCACTATCAAGATTTGATACTGAAGTGACACTGGACTTCGACAACAGCACCCACCCTGCAGTGTGGTGTGCTCCATTCTGCTACAGATGACTGCGTGTTCAATCGACTGTATGGGCGAGTGACGACTCCCTGGAGCGAACTCTAGCAACTCGTGAGATCGCCGCCACTTGCAGCTTGCAGCGTCTTGCAGCTGAACTCCAGCTCTGTGCTCGCAATGCGGTGTTCAAGGCGCCGACAAAGTGTGCGAGCCAAGAAAGCTGGAGCTGGACCTTCAGAGGATCGAATCGTCTTGGTCGTATCCGAGGGTAAGGAGTCCGTGAGGTCGTCGCGACAGCACTCTGAAGCACAGGCAAAGGCTTGGAGATCGATCGTTGCGCGAGTTCGCACCGAGAAGAAATCGAGGGAGCATTGCAACAGTCTCCTCGATTTCTTCATTAGCACGATGGTAATCAACGTCGATTCACGTTATAGCTTTCTTCACTATCCTATCGCAACGTATATAGTTTGTGTAATTTCACCGTTCTGCCTTTAACATACAAATTCTAACCTCATTTGTGATTCTGATTTGTTTGCTACATCAAATCAAGACGCGGATCTAACAACATTCATTAAGTAAATATCATCTACAAAGCTCAGCCATGTGCGGTTTTAGCACTCGACATACTTCGCATCGTTCTGCTTGCGTCAACCGTCACTGTGTCCCTACCACATGATTGGCTGGCTGCAAATGTCTACGAATCCGGTGCCCCTCTGACAACACATATCAAGGTGGCCCACTCCATTGAGTCGAAAGCATACTCTCTGCTGCCTCCACAAACGCATCTATCGTGTGGGCACACAACCACCTCACCCCGCCCGAGATTACGGTTTCCGCGCCACCACTTTGAAGCTCTCGCTGACGAGGACGACCAGCTCGCCCACATCCGCATTCCCCGCACGCCGCTCATCGCCCCACAACCGCTGCCGCCGCCACACTACACTGTACGCACGCACAATGACCAGCACGAACGGTCTCGCGAACGGCGCCAGCGCGCCTGCGCTCGCGCGCAACGCCGGCACGTCGTCGATCGAGGACGCGCTCGCCGCGATGCGCGCCGGCAAGTTCGTCGTCGTGATGGACAACGAGGACCGCGAGAACGAGGGGGACTTGATCATGGCCGCCGAGTTCGCGACCGAGGAGAGTGTGGCGTTCATGCTGCGCCACACCACGGGTATCATCTGCGTGCCCGCGCTCGCCGCCCGCATCGACGAGCTCCAGCTTCCGCTCATGGTCGAGAACAACACCGAGGTGCACAAGTGCAAGTTTACAGTCACGGTCGACCTGCGCGAGGGCAACTCCACGGGCGTCTCGGCCGCCGACCGCGCGCGCACCATCCGCGCGCTCGCCGACCCGAGCGTGCAGGCGCAGGCGTTCAACCGCCCGGGCCACATCTTCCCGCTGCTCGCGATGGACGGCGGCGTGCTCGTGCGCGCGGGCCACACGGAGGCGGCGACCGACCTCTCGCGCCTCGCGGGCGCGGCGCCGGTGGGCTACATCTGCGAGATGAACGACGAGAACGGCCGCATGATGCGCCGCCCGCAGCTCGAGGAGTTCGCGACCAAGTACGACCTGCCGCTCGTCACGATCTCGGACCTCATCCGCTACCGCGTGCGCACGGAGAAGCTCGTGCGGCGCAAGTCGGCGAAGGAGGCGGGCGTGCGCAGCCACGTGGCGACGCCGCTCGGCCAGTTCGCGGCGTTCGAGTACGCGTCCGCGGTCAGCGCGTCGCAGTCGTACGAAGTGCTCGTGTTCGGCAGCGTGGCGGACAAGGCGGACGTGCCCGTGTTCTTTGTCGAGGAGGGCTTCGCGCAGAGCGTGCACGCGCAGTGGGCGCAGAAGCACATCGTCGCGCACGGCGCCGGCGTGCTCATCTACGTGAACGAGTCGAAGAAGCTGCTCGAGATCTCGGGCGAGCTCATGGCGCGCCAGAGCATCTTCGGCATGGGCATGCAGATCGCGCGCGACCTGCAGGTGGCGTCCGTGGCGCTGCTCTCGACCGAGGAGAAGGTCGCGTTCGACCCGCAGGGCTTCGGCGTCGCAGTCTCGGGCGTGCAGCGCCTCGAGATCCCGTCGCTGTAAGCTAACCGAGTGCGCGGCCTTGGCGAGCGCTTGGCGTCGCTGTTAGATATGCTTCCTCCTCGTGCAATAGATCCTGTAATCCTCCTCTTCGTCATCGAGACTCCTTCCCAGAAAGAGTGCGCCTCGGTCTGTGCATAACAAGTATTGACACAGATCGAGTGAGCTTCTCACCGTCTCGTGCGCTTCCGCTCGATAAGCGGCTCCTAGCGCCATGTGCGCCACCTGCCTGCGTGTGACGACGCCGCTCGCTCGCTCGCTCACCGTCGCTTACTCGTTGCCAGGGTGGTGGTAGCCCTTGTGCTTGGCGTTCCGGCGCGAGCGCACGAAGAGCAGGTACGCGCCGACCGCGAACACAGGCAGGAAGTACCACGCGAAGAGCGACACGGGCGGCGCGCGCACCGACTGCAGCCCCTGCGCGTCCGCCTTGGCCTTCGCGTCGATCACCACCGCGTTCTGCACGAGCGCCTTCGTGTTCGCCTGGTTCTCGATGCCCAGCTCCGCGTCCTTGGGCTTGTAGCCGCCCACCGCGTGGGGGTGCGCCGCCGTCGCGGCGACCTTGCGGAGCGCCTCGGGCGCCTTCGTCGGCGGACTCGTCGGCGCCTCTGTCTTCAGCGCCACCCGCACCTCGCGGAACGCGTACGTGTTGCCGAGCCACTTGTCCACCTCGACGAGCTCCCAGTTGTCCTCGTGGCCGCACGTCGGGCACACGTCGGGCTTGGGCCACATCGGGTGCATGACGCGCTTGTTCACGGCGTTGTGCATCTCCCAGAGCCAGCGCTTGAGCGCCAGCGGCTTGTTATCGGCGCTCGAGATCGACTTGACGCGCTCGAGCGTGTTGTACTCGAGGAAGTGGTCGCGGCACTGCACGCAGCCGAAAAAGTGCTTCACGAAGCGCCGGATCGACGCGATCACCGACACCATGAGCTCTGCGCTCCGCGCGCCGGCCTCGGGCGGGTTCATCGTGAGCATGTGGAACATGTTCCACTGCCCGCACGTGTAGAGCGCGCAGGCGCGGTACGTCACGCCCTCGCCCAGGAACAGGTCCGACCGGCGCTGCCAGTCTGGCACAGCCACGCCCGTGAAGTTGAGCTTCGACTCCTCGAACTCGAAGTCGAACACCGTCGTCTTCTGCCACTCCTTGACGAGCGCGTCGAACGTGTCAAAGTCGAGCAGCCCGATGGGCTCGACGCGGTCCGAAAGCTTCTTGATGAGCTTGCGGTTGATCGAGCCCGGGAACGTCTGCGAGACCATCTTGAGCCAGCTCTTGAGCGCGTCGAGCTCCACGTCCTCGAGCACCTCGCGGCCCATGAACACGCCCTGCTTGAGCCCAAAGATGAACGCCGAGCCGGCGTCCTGGACGCGCGTGGTCTGGTTCATCGGCTTCGTCGACTCCTCCCAGATCTCCTTGCGGAGCTGCTCGCCCGGCTTCACCTCCGGGTCTTTCGTGAGCGCCACGGGGGCAACACTGCCGGCGACGCTGCCGTCCTTCGGCGGCTGCGTGCCCGTCTCGTTCACGCGCGCCTCCAGGAAGACGCTGTCCACGTAGTCCTTGACCTCCTGGAGTGTGTGCGTGCCGACGACGCGCTTGTTCTCGACCTTGGGGTTCTTCTTGTCAAAGTTGAGCGTGATGAGCGTCGGAAAGCCCTTGATGCCGACGCGGCGGCACTTGACGTGGTCCATGCAGCTGATCGCGCCGACATACACGTCGCCCTTCTGCTTGTAGTACGCCGCGACCTCGAAGAACGTCGGCGCGAACTGCTTGCAGTGCGGGCAGCTGCAGGCAGAGCGAGCGAGCGAGTGAGCAGGAGCGCGTCAGTGCCTCCTCCTGCCCTCCCGACCACAGATCCACGCGACGAGCAGCAAGCAGTACGCACAACGGGTGGTAGAAGTCGACGAGCCACGGCTTGTCCGTCTTCTCCATCCACGTGTCCCAGTTGTCGTCCGTGAGGTACGTGATGTTCGGGTGGCCGTCCGGGAAGAGCGGCTCGCCCTTGTCGTTCGGGTCGATCGTGGCGGCCAGGAGCCCGCCGCTCCGGCTGCCGAAGCTGCAGGCGCTCGCCCACACGAGCAGCGCGAGGGTCGCCGCGCGCGCGCTCCGCATCGTGGGAGCTGGCAGTGGTGGGGGAAGGGGACGAGTCGGGGGAGAGGGGAGTCCGCCGCGCGCACACACGCGCGCTGGAGGCGGCGGGACAGGAGCGCAATTGGAGGAGTGAGGTGGCGGTGTCAGGTGGTGTGCCGTAAGTGCACGTCTAAGTACGAAAGTCTCTTATTTCGGTGGGAAACAGTACGTTGAACTGAATCTCTCAGCTGACATACAGAGGTAGGTATGCGTCTTTCGCGGGCTCGTTCAACGCTATCAAGTCACCAATACGCAAACTAAATAGGTCCAATGCACCTGCGTAAATGGGTGGCCACTTCAACTTGCGGGGCGGATCCGGAACTGCTGGCGCAGACTATGCGCGGCGCACGCGCGCAGCGTCAGCGGCGTCTCGACCGGGAACCACCCGCCGCCGTCGTCCAAACACATGTCCGAACCGGCGCTGCTGCTCCTCACCGTCGACGTCGCGACGTCCACCACGAACCTTTGGCGCGGACTCGACGCGTCGCACCGCTCGAGCGCCAGGAAGGCGACGCCGAAGCTCGCGGCGCGTGGCGGCGGCGCGCTGCGGCTCCAGCAGTGCGAAGGCTCCGCGGCGCTGTGCAGCAGCTGCCGCTTGCTGTCGTACGTGAAGATCTGCGCCGGCGCGTCGCGTTCGCACTCGCGGAACCGGAAGTCGCCGCCCAGACACATGCCCTTGTACATCGACTCGACCACGAACGCGTGCTGCGCTTGCAGCAGCTCTAGAGGGCGGATGCTGACAACCGGCTTGAGCGCGAACTGCTGATTGCCCCGCGCGAGGTCGCACTTGGCCACGCGGAACGCCGAGCCGTGCGGGAAGTACCCGCCGCCGTCGTCCAGACACAGAAGCGGCTTCGCCGGGCTGCGGAACGTCCGCGCGAACGCGTCGTATACGAACTTCTGGTTGGAACCCGTTGCGTCGCATGGCGCCATGCGGGCGAGTGCAGTTCCAGTGTCGGCGCCTGCAGCTTTCGGACCCCCGCCGGCGTCGTCGGGTCCAGGCAGCCACGCGTCGCTGTCGTCGAGACACAAGCGCGGGTCTCCAGCGCTCTTGATCCAGTGCATTCGCGCGTCGTACGTGAGTCGCTGGTCCTCTTGGCTCGAGTTGCAGTGCGCGACGAGCAGACGAGAGCTGCTTGTGCCGTTCGCTGCAGCGACTGAGAGACAGAGATCGAGCTTCCCGATGCTGCGCAGCAGGAACGGGTCGCCGCTGAGCAGAAGCGGGTGGGTGACGTCCCAGATTCGGGTCGTCACCGATCGTAGCTGCGTCTTCGGAGCGCCGACGCAGGGTTGCAGCGCTGCTGGTATCTGCGTCGCACGTCCGTCGCCACCACCAGGTGCTCCAGCGTCGGCGATGCAGCTTCCGAGGTGCGTGCTCTTGAACTCTCCGTGCTCCGGAGCGAACTGAAACCACTGGTTCCACGCCTTCAGTCCGCAGGGGTGGAGGCGGAGTGCAGCAGGAGCTTGGTCGCTGTCGACGCACATTCCTCCATGCGTCTTGCTCATGATGAAGTAGTTGTGCGGGTCGTAGACGAACGCTTGGCTGGCATTTGGCGAGTCGTCGCACGCCCGGAACACCAGCGTTCTTCTGTCTCTCGAATGTGTTGCTGCGAGTGCGTCCTCAAGCAGATCGAGACACAGCGGTGAGCTGCTGGCGTTGGTTCCGTTCGTGCGCTGCAACTGGATGCGGAACGCACTGCCGCTCTGCAGCAGCGCCTCGCCTTCGATCTCCGAGAACAACAGCCCATGAGGTGCGTATCCGGGACTGAGTGACGGCGCTGGAGTAGCTGACGTATTGGTGGCGTTCAAAGAGATCGCCGGCTTCGGCGCGGAGAACGCGCTCAGCCCGCCTTGCTCCCCCTCCTTGTCCGCGTCTTTCGACGCCAGCTCACCAGACGTCACGAGGTACCCGCAGCCGGCGAAGAGCGTGATGAGCGTGATCGCCATGGCGAAGAACCGACCCCGCTTCGGTGCGCTCGGTGCGTCTTCCGGTTCGTTTCGCTTGGTCACTGCGACCCCACCGGCCGTGTACTCGTCTTCGTCGTGGATGGACATGGAGCTCCCGGAGCTCTGCATGATCGAGCTCGAGAAGTCTTCGACCTCGCTGATCTCCCCGGAGAGCTCGACGACCGGAGACATCGTCTCGGTGGGCGACTCCATCATGCTCCCCTCGCTCTGGCGCGTGCGCGAGTCTCTTTCGGCGTCGTTGTGACGTCGAGAGTTCGAGATGTGACGAGATGTGGCGGGATGTGGGGAGAAGAGATGTCGACATTCTTAGGATTTGGGCGGCCGCGCCTCCGAGATGCGAAACGTAGTGACCTTTCGTGAATTGCACACAGCCGCTCATTTTACTACTCGATTAAGTCGCTTCTTCTCGTTTGGGTAAAGTGGTAAAAACAAGTTGAAACAAAAAGTTATAAAAAAAACTGCAAAGTTACAAACAAAGTTAATTATTTAAAGATACTGTTATTAACGATATATAGATATTGCAATAACTAAAATGCAACTCTTTACATGTAAAAATTGTTATTAACGAGGCAGAGCAGCACCATCGCGTCAGGCGACAGAGGCTACTCACTTTCAAACTTCGACTCGACTCAGCCAGCGCCAGCTCTCTCTCTCTGCAATGGTGCTATCTACGTGGCAAGCCATCGTCGACCGTGCTTTCCTGCTCGGCATCGGCCAGACAGCAGCGCACGAGGCGAGCGTCGACGAGGCAGGCTACCTCCGCGACTTGGACTTTCGCCGGCCAGAAGACCGCATGATCTTTCTATGCTACATCGCTATGTGCCAGGAAGAACTCATCCTCTCGATGTTCGTGATATCGTTGCTCGAGGTTCGTATCGCTTTTGTACACTGTGCTAGTTTGTGATAGCTGGTTCTGATTCACTTCTGTGAATCACTTCTATGTATGCAGGTAGCGGAGCTTGTCGAGGCGCTCGCGCACCTTGGCAGGCGCATCCGCATCACGACGGACCGCGTGCAGATGCGCGCCGCGTACTCGCTCGTGTCTCGACTTCTCGCGATCTCCGGCGCGGACGTCAAGGTTCGCGTCCCGCATGAGACCCAGCACTAGAAGCTGGTCGTCGTCGATCGGCGCGTCATGATACAAGGTGCGATTTTATTATCTGATTCTGACTCTGATGATTATTTAATCACGTGATTTTCGCTATGCACTCAGGTAGCGCCAATATGTCGCTACGCGCGGTCGGCGGAGGGAGCCGCGAGATCGTTTCGGTGTCGGGTGACGGCCGCTCGCTGCGCAACAAGGTCGAGGCGTTCATCGCACTTTGGCGCGAGTCCGACCCTGTCGTGCGCACGCTGGGTGCTCAAGGGATTCAAGTGCTACATATCGACCGCGCCCATCCCAATCGCCGCTGGACTACTGAGGAGAAGGAGCGCTTGCTTTTGGAGATCGCTACCCACGGACCAGCGTGGGTCCTGATCGCCGAGGCGTTCCAAGGACGGTGAGTGCGTCTGTGAGCTCCTGCGTGCGCTAGTGGTTTCTGACAATGTATGCGTGGAGCAGCTCGATAGCGGCGCTGAAGCGCCAGCACAGCCTGCTGACGCAACCAGCAGCTCCGGAACCTCCGGTCATGATCGACGCGTCGACGCAGACAACCCCGCAGTCCGCGCGACGCAAGTGCTCGACGCCCGAGTGCACCCGCTACGCACAGTCGCGCGGACTGTGTAAGGTGCACGGTGGCGGCACCTTTTGTCGCGAGGACAATTGTCTGCGCGCTGCTCATTCGCGTGGTAAATGTCGATCGCACTGT
>JAASGM010000309.1:0-23630 GCA_023334215.1 Globisporangium cystogenes | reverse complement strand
CGAGGGCGCCGTGGAGGAGTGCAGCGACAAGGAGGTGTACGACCAGTTCAACACGAACGTGTTCGGCATCGGCCGCACGACCCGCGCGGTGCTGCCGTTCATGCGCGCGCAGAAGTCCGGCGTCATCGCCAACATCGGATCAATGGGCGGGTGGCGCGCGCTGCCGCTCATCGGCTGGTACACCGCGACCAAGTTCGCGGTCGCCGGCATCACCACGTCGCTGCGCGCAGAGGTGGCGCCGCTGGGCATCGACGTCACGTGCGTCGACCTCGGCTCGTTCCGCACGTCGCTGCTCTACGGCAACATGGTCGTGGCGGAGAAGAAGATCGCGGACCTGGAGGCGAGCGTGGCGTCCACGCGGCAGTTCCTCGCGTCGCGCGGCGGCAAGCAGCCGGGCGACCCGGCCAAGGCGGCGCAGCTGCTCGTCGAGGCGCTCACCAAGACCGGGCGTTGCGCGGGCCGCGCGCTGCCGTCGCGCCTCGCGCTCGGCAAGGACTCCATCAACGCCGCGCGCACGGTGCTCCAGACGGCCGAGGCAGAGATCTCCGCCTGGGCCGACCTCAGCTCCACGACCGACTTCGACGACGCCGTCTAGGAAGAGCAGGAGGTGCTCGAGAGTGTGGAAACAGCCGATGCACTGAGACTCGAAGTGAGCAGATCACACGATCAGTCAGTCTCCACTGAATGATGTGTGAGCATTTGCCATGCGTGTCACTTCTCACCAGTCGCTCCTCCGCTCAAGCCGCCACCGTCCACCACAGCATGTCCGCCGCCGCCGCCGCCGCGCCGCCTCAGAAGGTCTGGCTTATCACCGGCTGCTCGTCCGGCCTCGGACACGCGCTGGCGCTTGCGGCGCTCGCGCACGGCGACTGCGTCATCGCCACGGCGCGCGACGTCACCAAGCTCGCGGAGCTCGAGACGCACGGCGCCGCCGCGCTTGCGCTCGACGTCACGGCAGCGGACGACGCGCTCGCGCAGGCGGCGGCGGACGCGGTCGCCATCTATGGCCGCATCGACATCCTCGTCAACAACGCCGGCTACGCGCTGCAAGGCGCCGTGGAGGAGTGCAGGTGCGTGGCGCGTGCGTCTGTAGCTGCTTGAGTGGGGCGAGGGCGAGGCTGACGGGCTCGCGTTGCTGTCGGATGTGGTGACCGCCTACGCAGTGCGAGCGAGATCCTCCACCAGTTCACCACGAACGTGTTCGGCGTCACGAACGTGCTCCGCGCGGTGCTGCCGTTCATGCGCGCGCAGAAGTCCGGCGTGATCGCGAACGTCGGCTCGATCGCCGGCTGGCGGGGCTCGTCCGTCACGGGCGTCTACAGCGCCAGCAAGTACGCGGTCGCGGGTATCTCCGAGTCGCTGCGCGTCGAGGTCGCGCACCTGGGCATCGACGTCACGTGCGTCGACTTCGGCGCGTTCCGCACGGGGCTCTTCGGCGACAACATGGTCGCCGCGAAGACGCGCATCGCCGACCTGGAGAGCGTGACGGCGCCGCGCTGGGCGGCGCTCGCGGCGCGCAGCGGGCGTCAGCGGGGCGACCCGGCCAAGGCGGCGCAGCTGCTCGTCGAGGCGCTCACCAAGACGGGCCGCTGCGCCGACCGCACGCTGCCGTCGCGCCTCGCGCTCGGAGTGGACGCGGTGGAGGGCGTCGCCGCGGTGCTCAAGAGCGCGCAGCGGGAGCTCGACGACTGGTCCGACCTGACGCTCACGACAGACTGCGACGACGTGCAGACGTGAGCTGGCGCGACGAGCTCCCGTGGCGCCGGGTAGCAAGCAGCACTCCCACACACCCACACGCACTCGGCCTTGAGAAGGAGGAGGTCCGACAAAGAAAAGCCCTTCGCCCTCCCCCCGCCCCCCATGTCGTCGTCGTCGTCGCCTGCGTCGTTCGTGCAAGTCGCGTCGGGACTCGCGGCGGTGGACGCCGTGCTCCGCGAGCGCGAGGCGGTGGCGGCGCTGCCCGGCGTCGTGCGCGCCATCCGGCGGTTCTGCGACGCGCCAGTGCTCGCGAAACTGCGGAGAGCGCTTGGCGCGAGCGCCACCGCCGCGGACCTCGAGGAGCTCGTGCACGCGCATGAGACAGACGTGCGGCTCGACGCGCTCGAACGGAGGCAGTCGGGGGCGGCGCCGCCGCTCTCGAGAGAACAGGAGCTGCTCGTGCAGCGCGTGCTTATTGTCGGCGCGAAGCACGGCAGCGACGTGGTTGTGCGCTGGTGTCTCGACGCGGCGCCGGGGATGATCGTGAACGGCGCGCTGCGCACCGCGGTCATCGGCGGGCAGCTGGCGGCAGTGCGCCTGCTGCAGCCGAACGTGGCGAAGTTCACGATCGCGTTCGCGGAGGAGCACCTGCTCGACTTGGCGGCGGCCCGCGGCCGCACCGACGTCCTGCGGTGGCTGCACGAGAACCGCCGGCGCCCGGCGGCTCGGTGCTCCGTGCTCGCGTCTGCGAACGCGGCGAAAGCCGGCCACCTCGGCTCGCTGCGGTGGATCCACGCGACGTATCCGGAGCAGCTGTCGCTGTCCACGCTCGAGAACGCGGCGGTGCACGACCAGCACCATGTCGTCGAGTGGGCCATCCAGGCGCAGATCCCGGCCGACGTCACGAGCGCCATGCTGGCGTGTGCGGCGCACGACAAGGCCGACACGCTCCTGTGGCTGCACGACAAGTACCCAGCCGCTCGCCTCCCGCTGCGGCCGCTCCGGGCGATGGTGTTCGCCCCGCAGCGCGACCTGGCGACCCGGGTCGTCCGCGCGTTTCCCGCTCGATACGCCGCCTTCGGGGTCCTCGCCGGCGTCGTGAGCAAGGACCTGGCGCTCGTGGAAGCGACCGCGGGAGCTCGTCGGCCAACGAAGCGGGACGCGAAGAAAGCGATCTGCCTGGCGGCGCGACTCGGGTGCCTCGACATCGTCGCCTGGCTCAGCCGCGCCTCGCGGGGCTTCGTTCCCGCTCGAGCGCTCTGGCAGGCGCTTCTGGGCAGCCACCTCGACGTGATCCGCTGGGTTCTCGAGCTCCGGCCAGAGCTGCGCACTCGAGAGCGCCTGGAGAAGATGCGCTCGAAGTGTCGAGCGTTGCAGCAAGCGGCGAGTTCGCTCGGCGGCGCCTTTGAGCTCGTCGCGCAGTGGATCGACGAGCAGATCCGGCAGATCGAAGGCCACGAAGGACACGAAGGCTGCGAGGACGCATGGCAACAGCAGCCGTGTACTTAGTGCAGCAGCTCTCTCTCGCAACAACTTCACCTGTGCGACGACACGCCGACTCGCCATCCATGGAGACAGACATCCGCACGGCGAAAGCTGTCTGTCTATGCAGTGGATGGAGCATGTGCGTCGCGTAGCTCCACGACGCCAGTCGGCTGCTCACGTCCTCACGTCCCAGGAGAGGCTGCGTTTGCTTCGACGGGCTCTGCGTTTGACTTCCTCGTTCTGGTCGGAGACGCCATCGGCTTCTTCTCCGGGATGTCGAGCGCCACGTTCGCGTGGACCTTGGGGAACACTGTCGGCACCGCTGGCGAGTCAAAGCCGATCGCGTCGTGCACCGTCTGGATGAAATCTGCGCACAGCGTTCCGTCGGCTCCTTCGTCGCTCGTCGTCCCAACGATCGCCACGGGTTCGTCCAAGCTGATCGAGTTGCACTTGACTCGCGACAGCACCTCGGTGAAGAAGTGCGAGTTGTGCGACGTCTTCTTCGTCATCACTGCCGGATGCAGGCTGCGGCACTTGCGGACGGGCTCGGTTCTCGGCCCAGCTGCGATCGAGCGGACACCGGGCGCGATGTCGATCGCCAAGCCCCGCCGCTTCCACGAGGCGTCCGAAGTGTCGTTCGTGCTGCTGCTGTTGCTGCTGCATGAGCTCTCGGGTCCGAACCACTTCCACTTGCCTTCCATCGCGTCGAACTTGATGCGCTGGATGTTGTGCAGCTGGGATCCGCAGCACTCGATGAAGTGGGGCGTCGACACGTACGCCTTGACTCCGGGGTGGAACTTCGTGTTCCCATCAAGTTTGAGAAGCTGCACCAGGCAATCGCCCGACGGGAGGCATCGCACGAAGCGGGCGACTTGCACGCGCTCGTGCTGATGCCACGCTTGCTGCTCGTCGCGCACTGGCGGCTCGTCGTGGCAACAAAAGTACACCATCGCCGACTCGGCGAACTCGACCTTCGACACGTGCGTGGATCCCGCGCCTGCGGTGGCTTGCTGGGGTCGGAAGTTGCGTCCGTCGGTGTCACCTGCGCGCTTTGCCTGCTGAGCGCCGCGACCAGTTGCTCGGAGGCGCTGAGAGGACGTTGTTCTCGAGTCGGCGCTCGCTGGTCGCATTCGGGCGACTGGACTCGCCAACTTGGCTGGCTTGCTGTCTGGAGTCAGCGGGTGATTGCTGCGCTGCGCACTGGTCGTCACCTTCGGCTTTGCGCTCTTGCTGCTCTGCGCGCCGCTCGTTGACATGAGCGCAAGGATTTTCGAGAACGACGCGGCGATGTCGTCCTGATCTGGCTGCGGTGAGGCGGCCGACAGGAACTCGTTGAGCGAGAACGTCGGCGGCCGCTTCGTACGCGGCGACTTGGGTGGCGACTTTGACGGAGTGCCGATCGCCGAACTGGGAGACGCTGGGCGGCGCTCAAGAGGATACGGACCGGGAGATCGCGGTGACTCTGTCGTGTAGCGCTTCGGCGACTTGAGACCGACGCCTGGCGCAGCTACAGCTGTGCCTGTGGCCCGCGCTACTCGCGCACTCGGGGATGGAGCGGCGCTCTTGAAATTGGCTTTGTGTGCGTCGTCCTTGGAGGTCTGGCAGAGCAGCGCAAGACACGAGAAAAGTGAACCCGTGCCGCCCTCCGTGCGCCTTTTGCGCCGCCCACCCACCTGCTTGCGCACTTGCGCGAGAAGCAGATCGATGGCTCCTGGCACCGCGTTCGCGAGGTCCTCCTGCTGCTTGCGAGAGAGCTCGCACTTGATCCGGACGAGCACCTTGCCTGCAAGACGCAGGCCGTCACTGAGCGTCCGCCCTGCCGACGCAGCGAAGAAGCGCCCACAGCTTCGCACGGTTGAGCGTCTCCCAGTTCACGAGCTTGTGCTGCACGCGGTTGGCGCTCGGGTAGTTGTGCAGCTCGACCCACGCGGGCACCAGCTGCGCGAGCAGCTCCGCGAGCAGCACCGCGTCGCTGAAGTCGCGCGCGAGGTGCCGCGCGCCACGCGACAAGCGGAAGCCGCCGAGCCACTCGCGCACGTCGGCCATCCAGCTTCCTGGCCTCCTGCTCGTCCACTTGCTGTGTGGCACCTGCGCGACGCTTCGACACGCCTGTCCCTCGCGCGAGTGACATGGCACTCTTGCAAAGCTGAGCACACACACTCAAACTTCAACTCGATGCCACCGAAGGTGCTCGCCGACTCGACGCGCGCGCGCGCAGCGGCAGCGTACGTTGTGCATAGATGCGGCTGTCTGCGCTAGGGAGCGTGACGCCGCCTCACGCGCCTGCAGCAACCGGCGCCCGGGACGCATGCTGAAGCGCAAGGCGAAAGGCCGCGCGGACGGCGCCGCGGACGCGATCTCGCGGCAGATCGGCGAGGCGCAGCGCAAGCGGCTGGCGGAAGCGCCGGTGACGCCCGCGCGCCGCGGCGAAGCACCCGGCGAGCGGCAGCACGCGCCATGTCTTCGCCGCCGACAGAAGAAGTTCCGCCCGCGGGCAGCTGCGCTGCTCGAGGACGAGGCGGAGGACGGTCGCCAAGTGCTGCAGCGACTCGACTTTGCAGCGTGCTCGGAAGAGAGCGACAGTGTTGCTGGCGCTGAGCACGGGGACTCGCGCGTCGATCTGCTCGCGTTCGACGCGTTCGACGCGCGCGAGGACCAAGAGAACCGGACGCCGCCGCCAGCACCGAAGGCGTCACGTGCGCTCGCGGCTGCCTCTGCTGCTGAGCGCTGGAGCCGGAGCACTTGGGCTCAGGAGGCGCGTTCGCTGTTCTCGTGCACCCGCCGCTCTTGTTGCGGCGCGTTCGCACTCACAGTCGTCTGCAGGTCGAAGGCGAAGGAGAGCGGGTGTTGACGGACGCGGTGGCGCTGGCGAAGGCGCACATGGAGGCCGCAACCAAGCGCAAGCGGACGAGCGCTGCAGCTCGCGGCGAGGCAGTCGACGAGGACGCGCGGAGCACGAAGAAGCGCCGCACGCGTCGAGGTCGAGCGGCTGGCGGCAGCATCGCGAAAGGTGCGGTTGCGTGCGCGTCGGTCGCCGAGAGGGTCGCTGCTGACATTGTTGGCGCCGCCCGTGAAAGCTGGGAACGAGGCGCCAAAGCCGGAGAAGACGCTCGTTCTCTCGCAGCTCTGCTGCCTGCAGCGGATGTTCGACGCGCAGTAAGACGTCGAGTGCGTGAGTGCGTGCGTGTTATCTATCTGGCCGGTCTGGCAGTCGCGACCACAGCTGCGTGTGCTGGCTGCGGCCGCGCGACGGGAGCCTAGGAAACGACGCAGCTGGTCCGTGTCGACTTCGCGCGTCCGCGCCGATCCGTGAGCGAGTGGCCGGTGTGTCTGTCGTCGCCCGCGCCGGACGCCTCAAGCTCCTCCTCCTGCTCGGCGATGATCATCGTCTCGCGCAGCGAGCTGCCGTTGTGCAGCCCCGTGACGACCGACATGTTGGACGCGAGACTCGCGCGGTCGGAGCTCGTCTCGCCCGACTCGGTCATGTGGCTGCCCCGCTCGTCGCTGCTGTCGTAGCCCGACGCCGCTTGGCCGCGCAGCCCCATCATGATGTCGATCATGCTCGGGCCGACCTGCTCGGACCGGAGCGTCACTCGCCCGTGGACCTCGAGCTCGAGAAGCCGCAGCTGACCGACGACGCACGCGAGCAGTCAGAAGACACGCATACGCTCGCTCTCGCAGTTGCACGTCCACACGCACCTTCTCCACGTACGCCTTGCGCGGCGCGCTCGCCGGCCGCCGCTGGAGCACGTGCTTGTACGCGCGCTCGAGCGTCCACTTCTGCGCCAGCATGAGGTACGTGACGCACACGACGACGCTCTCGTTGTTGCCGTGCGTGCAGAAGACGAAGACGGTCTTCCCGTCGCGCAGCGCGCCGTCGATGAGCTCGTTCGCGCGCGTGACGCTGAGCCGGAACGACTCGTACGAGAAGTCATCGTCCAGCTCGACGCGCTCGCTGGCGACCGCGGGCGCGGCGGCGTCGAGCTGCCGCTTGCGCGGGTTCTCCACGTCCAGCAGGAACGACACGTGCAGGTGGTCGGCGAGCAGCGCCGCGTCGTGCGCGTGCACCAGCGAGCCCATGAGCAGGCGGTCGTCGATCACGCCGGGCACGTCCATCCTGCGAGTTTGGTAGATACAGAGTGTGTGTCACTACGCGGCCGAGCCTGTGAGAGCGTGCGAGAGAGCGCGCACCTGTCGCTGTCCGCGTGCAGCTCCGCGGTGGCCATCGCGGCGTGTGCGTGTTTGTGCCGGAAGAGCAGTGCGGGTTGAAACAAATAGTGAAGAAATCGAGGAAGATGGCTCTCTTGCTGCTATCCGTGCTTCCGGCTTGTCTGGCTGGCTGGCTCGACTTCGAGTTCGACCTGAAGGCGATCGAGTTCGACCTCAAGGCGGCCTGGCGGTCTGGCCGAACAACACACACACACACGCTACTAGCAATCACACATGCGCGTCTTGTGTGTAGAGAGATCCACACAAAGGTTCGATGAACAAGAGCACCGGAGTTCTCCGACAGCGTCGTCCAAGGAGTCAGCGCTCTCGTGTCCCAAGGACTTGTCGAGAAGACCTTCGCTGTGCTTCGGCTTGGGCTCTCGGCTCTCGGAGGAGGAGGAGGAGTACGAGCGTCTCGACCTGCCTGCCTCACCTCTGCTTGCAGGAGAGAAGATGATGCGCTCACGCTGGCTCCTTTCGCTCATCACTTGACAGGACCAACGTCAAGCGGCGCGTCGCCTCGCGTCCCGCTTCCTGCCTCTTCGCCACCGAGACTGCAGCACCACCATGCGACGGGAGCCTGGCGCGGACGATGGCCTCCGCCCGCTGCCTCCGCTGCTTCAATGGGACCTCGAGACTGTCGCGTGGTTCGCGCGCACGAAAGAGGTCGGAGCAACTCGCGTCCTTCCTTTGGCAAAGCTCACCTCTCGCATGCTCATGCGCTGCTGCACAGGAGCTCCCGTGGCTGCGAGCCGCAGTTCACGCGACGACCTCTCGTCGGCGCACGCAGGATCTCTCGGTGCTGCTTTGGTGCGGTTGATAAGGGGGCTCACACAACTCTACGTGCTCGCGAGCTGCTCGCTGATCAATGCAACGTCTCCTCCCGCTTGCAGGCTCGTGTTCCTGCTCGCGGTCTACGAACTCGGGCTCGCGTACATGTGGATCTGCATCTGGAACCTGTCCGGCGCGCTGCTCCTGCAGTACCTCGTGCACCTGCCGCGGCCGATCGACTTCGATCGTTCGCTCTACTCGCGCCTGCACACAGACCCGGACACGCACGGCTTCCCTTGCGTCGACTCGCACATGTCGGTCGTCGTGCTCCTGCCGGTGGTGCTCCAGATCCCGTCGCAGCTGCTGCGAGCGCTGCTCGTGGCGGTGGCGCTGTGGATCGGACTCGCGAAGCTCTTTGTCGCGACGCGGTTCGTGAGCCAAGTGGCCGGGAGCTACCTCACGGGCGTCGCGGGCCTTCTGGCTGGCAACCACGGCCACGCTCTCGTGCGCAGCTACAAGTTCTCTCACGGTCACAAGTGCGTACTCTCGAGAGCTCCCGTGGGATGGTCGCTTGCTCGGCACGTGCACTGCCGCCTCACTTCGTACGCTCCTGCGCAGCGCGGCGGCGATCGTGGCGCTTGTCGTCTTCCTCATGCTCGTCGTCGGGTCATGGATCGAGAACAACGAGAGCCACGTGCTCGGGATCCCCAAGCAGGACTACCTCGATGTGCTCGGCAACATCCTCGGCTCCGAGGCTCCCGTGGTGGCGCCGACACCAGTGCGTTCTGCAGCAGCAGTCCACCAGCTTCCTACCGCACGAACGCAGCGCGACGCGAGCGCGTACACCGACAGCGGTGACGCATTCGACGAGGACGACGGCGAGGAAGAAGAGCGCGCGATCGCCGGCAAGCGGGACTCGTTTTACTTCCTTATGAAGAGCATGCAGACCCGCGAGCGGCGCCGCCGGCGACAGCGCGACGCTGGCGGTACCACCGGCGTCTAGACGGACTCGCCGGGGACTGGACAGAGTCACCGACGTCTAGACGGACTCGCCGGGGACTGGACAGACTCACCGACGTCTAGGTGGACTCGCCGGCTTTGAGCGTGAGCGCCTGCTCCACCTCCGCGCGCATCGTCTTGGACACCCGCGGCAGGATCGCGCCGATCCCAACCCAAAAGTTGAACGCCACGTCCGCGTGGTGCTCGAGGCGCGCGACTCCCGGACCGACGCTGGCATCTGTGAGGAACTCCTGTGCCGACGCCGAGAGCGCCGTGAACGGCAGGTGCGCCGTCGCGTGCAGCAGGTGTGTGAAGTCCGCGGCGGAGAGCGTGAGCACGCGCTTCGTGAAGAACTGGTCAATGAACCCGACGCCTTCCTCCGAGGGGCGGTAGTGCGTCACGCCCTTGTCCGTCAGCTTGGAGAACACCTTGAGACCGGTGTTGACGATCTCGAGCGCGTCGCCGCCCAGACACGCGTCCGAGATGTCTTCGTCCACGTAGTTGACGGTCGCCGCGCCGTCCGAGCGACACCAGAAGCGAGCCTTCCGACGACACGAGCCATCCCCGACCGGTTAGTCACTCTCACCCACGACCCGATGCGCGTCCACGCAAGGCGGCCCCTCCCTCACCTTCAACGACGCGTCTTCGATGCCGTAGAACTGCTGGATGACTTCCCACGCTTCGTCGCTGATCGGGCGGTAGAGCGTCTCGCGGGGCTTGACGTACGGCTCACTCGCGTCGCCCGTGCGCTGCTTCTTCGCCTTCGGAGCCTGCTCCGCCGCCTTGAACTCGTCCACGGGAACGTACTTGGCGCACTTCTTCAGAAGGTGGCCCTGCTCGTTGCAGAGCTTGCACACGTACCCTTCCGGCGGCGCGAGGCCCACATTCTCCTCGAGCGCCGGGAGACCCTGCTGCTTGTCACCCGGGAGGTTCGCCGTCTTGCGCAGCACGGCGATGAAGAAACCGCCCGAGTTCTGGTCCGTCGGGATCAAGCGCAGCGTCTTCTCCAGCTGCGGCGCGATCGAGTCCGACGCGGCTGGCGCGAACATCGAGCGGAGCACGCGCTGGCCGCGCAGCTCCTGCGGGATGTCGTCGTAGCTTGCGAACCACTCGTGCAGCTGCGGAGTGGCCTTCTCCCCGTCCTCGCTGGAACCAGCAGTGGCTCGAAAGAGATGCCCCTTGTGCGTCGACTTGGACTTGGATCGCCACCCGACGTTCCACACACTCCGGCCCTTGCGGTACACGAGCGCCGGGACCTTCGCCGACACGTCGACGAGCTCCAGTGCTCCGTCGCTGCGGCGCAGCAGCTCGGCCACGACCGCCTCGTTCTCGACCGGGTTGAACGAGCACGTCGAGTAGACCATAACGCCGCCGACCTTGAGCAGCGCCGCGCCGCGGAGCGCCAGCGAGAGCTGCGTCGGGTGCAGCGTCAGCCCCTGGCCGATGTGCCACTCCTTCCACAGCGCCTGGTTCTTGCGCAGCGTGCCGTCGCCGCTGCATGGGACGTCGCACAGCACACGGTTGAACACGTTCGCCGTCTGGAGCTCGCCGCTGCCTTTCCCGTACAGCCCCGGAAACGCGTCGCCGGCGCCGCACGTCACCACCGCGTTGCGCAGCGTGTTGCGCGTCAGGCGGTGCACGAGCATGTACGCGCGCTTCTTGTCGAGGTCGTTCGCCACCACCATGCCGTTCGAGCCCTCGGATGAGAGCAGGAAGTCGATCATCTGCGTCGTCTTGGACCCGGGCGACGCGCACATGTCGAGCACGCGCTGCGCCGGCTGCACGTCCAGGAAGAGCACGGGGAGCATGCTCACGGCCTCCTGACGGTCGATCGTCCCCATCTCCGTGTGCTCGAGCAGACACGCGTGGAACGCCTTCACGGCCGCGTGCTTTGGCGCTGCAGGCAAGCAGCGCTCGAGTGTACGTCAGTGTGTCGACGCCTCGCGCTGCGTCGGTATGCATGCAGCTGAGAGAACGCACCGCTCTTGGAGAGCGCGTTGCGGCCGCAGTCCACCTGCCACGCGACGTTCGGGAGCGGGTACCACGCGATCGGCCTGGGTGACGCCACGCAGCACAGGCGCGTGAGTCTCTCGGAAACCGGCGCACACTCGAGAGCACAAGCACTTCAGGAGTTCACTTGGGCGGCGTGATCGGCGTGTCCTTGTGGAAGTACGTGTCGCGAGGGAACTGGAGCTCCGTGGCCAGCAGCCGCATCACGCTGCACAGGCACAGTTCGTCACTCGGGTACTGAAGCTGAGCGCAATCGCAGAGAGAGAGAGAGAGAGAGAGAAGCGCACCGCTGCGCGTCCGGGCGGTGCAGGTTCACGCGGAAGCACACGGGCAGCGGCTCGTGCAGCAGCGCCATCAGCTGCTCCAACTCGGCGCCATCCGCCACAGCATTCGTCTCGCTCTGCAGCGCGTCAGTCGACTCGCCCTCCAGGTGACCGCGCACAGGGCAGTTGCAGCGCGTCACGCACGAGGTACTCGCGGAAGCTCTGCTTGAAGAGCTCGATCGACGGCTTCGGCTTCGCCGGCGGCGTCGTCTCGGCCATCGGAATACAGAATTCGATGATGAATGGTAGGGAAAATCTCACTTTTCAACGATTCGTACTTCGATTTCTCAACGAAGTTCGTGCTCGTCAGGAGGGTCATGGAGGGGGGATCTGGACCGAATCGCGCTCCGCGCCTATGCGTCAATCCCCTCGTGGCAGGCGCGCCTTAGCTTGGATGTGCAGAACTCGTCTTGTGGCATGGTTTTCACTCATGAGACGATGTTCCGCTACACGATAAGCGAACGTCGCCGAGCGTGGCCAGCGCCTTCACCTCGCCTGCAGTCAGTGCCGAGATCGCCTTTTATCGGATGTTGCGGAACCGCCGAGTTACGCAGAAGTCAACCCCTCCCAACGATGCAGTGTGGGTGGCGATCACAGCACGACTCACTGACTTCGTTCCCGTCAGTTCGCCAGTTCGACAGTACACAACATCAGTCGGTATCGACTTGAACGAAGTCGCCGAAGGTGGCTCGTCACATCTCGCCGTCACCGTGACCTGGAGGTCTTGGAGTGAGGATCGCGACGACACTGGTGCCGTCCGTCGACATCCAGTCGAACGTGCGCGGCAATCGCTTCAGAAACTGACATCGCATCACCGATCTGCGTAACCAATGGCTTTACATGCCACGAACTCCACCTTGCTCCTTTGGTCTGTTGCTGAGGGTGTTCCATACAGCCCGCGGATGAGGACGGCGCTAGCACTGCCTCTTGAGCTTCTGCTTAGTACGACTTGAACACGGGACAGGAAGCTGGCGCGTTGTGCCGCAATCACGCGTTGAATGTCTGTCACCGCCGCCGCCAGACCTGGAAGCTGAGCGGCGTGCCACTCGCGCTGCAGCGCGAGGTGCGGCAGAACGCGAGCGTCGGCAGCCGGTGCGTCCACTGCGGCAGGAAGGCGTCACCGTCGGGAATGTGGCGCTGCACGCGCGTCACGAGCCCCGACTCGACGAGGTCGCACGCCAGCGCCTCCTCGTAGAGCTGCTGTCCGCCGCCAACGAAGACGCGCGAGCAGGACGCGTACCGCGGGTGCGAGCCGGCGATCGCCAGCGCCTGGTCGAGGCTCTCGGCGACGTGGACGTCGCCCCAGGCGCGCGGGGGACTGCGCGTCTGCGACCGCGAGACCACAATCGTGTGGCGGCCGGGCACCGGCGCGCCGAACTCCTCGAACGACCGGCGGCCGACGAGCAGCACCTGCTGGTGCGTGGCCGTGGCGAAGAACGCCCAGTCGCTCGGCAGGCTCCACGGCAGCCGCCCGCGGCGGCCGATCACGCGGTTCAGCGAGCACGCGGCGATGAGCGAGACTGGGAGGCGGCGCATCTGACAGCGCGTCAAGTGGACAATGGACGCTGCCTGCCAGCAGCAGTAGCACCAACAGCTCCAGACCACTGACGGCAGTTGTCGACGGACCACAATTGTATTCATTATTTGTACTAGGAGTAAGTTCCTCATTGGACACTTGACGCGGATGTGGTTGACGCGGATGCGATGGCGATGGATGTGGTGGTGGTGGTGGCGGTGGGCGATGCAGCAGTGATGACGGGGACGGCAGCGCCAGCGGACGGCGTCGACGAACCCACGTGCGCGACTGGCGGCGGCGCGAGCTCCTTGGCGATCACCTCCGGCCGCTTCTTCTCCACGCTGGCGGCTGCTGCTGCGGAAGCTGCTGCTGATCCGGCGGAGGCGGCAGCGGAGGGCGACTGGCGCTTCTGCTGCTGCTGCTGCTTCAGTTGCGACTGCAGCTGCGACTGAAGCTGCAGCTGCGTCTGGCGGTGCTGGTTGAGCTGCTGCTGGAGCTGCTGGTGCTGGTGCTGCTGGTGCAGCCTCGCCGTTGCCTTCTCGGACGCGATGATCTCGGAGAACGACGGGATCGTGAGTCCCGGGGGAACCATCGCAGGCAGCGACGCAGCACCGGATGCCGCGAGGCTCGCCGCCGACGCGGGGGACGACGTCACGCTGCGCGAGCCCGACGACGTGTCCGCGTGCGGAGCAGGCAGCGCGCCGCCCGTGCCGCCCATCGACGTCGGGACGACCTCCAGCAGCCGCTTCGTCAGGAACAGCGGCGAGAGGTCTTTGTTCACGAGGTAGACGAACTTCAGGTCCTGGAACTTGTCGGACGTCGGGTAGATGAGCGAGCGCAGCAGCTGCGCCGTGTCGCGGTCCAGCAGCGTCTGCTCCTCGAGCATGCAGAACTTCAGGTACATCTCCTTGCGGATGTTGAAGTGCAGGTCGACGAACGAGTTGAGGTGGATGCGCTCCTTCGACTGGAGGAACTGCCTGTCCTGCTCCGCGGTTGGCGCCCCCGACGACGATCCAGGGGCACCTGTGACACCGCCGCCAGCTTTCAACGCGGCGGCAGCTTTCTCAGCCGCCGCCTTGTCCGCTTTCGCGCTCTTCGACTTGGCTGCCGAGCTCCGCGCGCGAGGCTCCTTCTTCGGCTTCGTTGCCGGACCGGCATCGAGTTCGCCCCCGATCGACTGCGTCGCCACTTCGCGAAGGATGTCGAACGCGCTCAGTGGCCCGCGACCGCCGCCTCCACTCGCGGGCTTGGGCTGCGCTGGCCGGATCGGCCAGTTCGACGAGCTCTGGTACGGTTCGATCTTCGCTGTCGCCTTGGATGTGGCAGACGACACCGACGACCGCGACGCGAACGACGACGGCAGCGGCGGTAGTTGCTGGCTGTGGCGCTCCACCTTGACCAGCACGTCGAACGACGACGTGAGGTTCCGCCGACTCTCGTCCAGCATCGAGAGCGACCCGACGTTCGTGTGCACGGGTGGCGTCGCCGGCTTCTCGTTCGGCGACGGACTGTTGAGCAGCGCCGACACCGAGTGACTCGAGGGCTTCCTGCGATGAAAGTTGTTCGCCGGCTGCGGCTGCTTGTCGCCGGAAGAGCGCGACTCATTCTCCTTGCTCTGCTCAGTCGCCTCGCTATCGCTTCGAGTCGGTGACGCGCTCTTGCCGTTCGAGCTTGCCTGCTTCGTTGAATAACTCGACGGAGATGACGCGACCGCACGTTCGTCCTCGCGCGCCTCTGCCACAGGAGCTGACGGCGATCCTGGCGCCGGGGACGCCCCCTTCTCCGTTGACGCCTCGCTGTCGGGCACCACCTCATCGTCATCGTTGTCGTCGTCGGCATCATTGTCATTGTCGTCCGCACTGGCGTTCGCCGTGTCGCCCCGTGCCGACGGATCCGGAGACTTGGAGCGCGACGAAGCGCGCGAGAGCTCGGGCTTCTTCTTCACAGGCGAGTCCGACGACACCGAGAGCTTGCGCTTCTTCTTGGTGTTCGGGCGCTTCACGTCCTGCTCATCGTCGCTCGTGATGATCGGCTTGGAGCTCTTGCGCTTGGTCGACGCGATGACTGGCGCGGCGTCCTCCGACATGCTGCTCTTCCGCGACGACCCCTTCGCGCCGCTGCTGCCACTCGCCTTCGCCTTCGGTCGCGTGCCGTTGTGAAAGTGCTTCGCGTCGTCGATGCACGCGGGGCAGACATACGTCGTGTCTTTGAAGCGGCCGGAGCTCTTGATCGGCGGGAGGCAGCCGATGTGGAACCACTGGTTGCAGCAGTCGCACGCGAGGCTCTCGTTGATGTGCTCGTCGTCCATCGCGTACCAGTTGTCGAACGACTTGCTCCAGCGGATGAAGTGGATCTTGATGCGCTCGCCCTTCATGTCCACGTCGGTGATCACCGCGTTGTACAGCACCTCGTCGTTCTCCACGAGCACCGACTGGTTCACCTTGAACCCTGACTCGTCCTCTCGCGCAGTCGCGTTGAACGGGAGGCGGCACGAACCGCAGCGAGAGCCCATCTCTTCCTCCTCGTCGCTCTTCTCCGCCGCACTCTCGTCGTCGTCCGCCTGCTCCGCCTCGCACTTGCGGCAGCAGAAGCCGTTCGGCGCGTTCACCTTCTCGTCCCGCGCGCGCGCGCACTTGGTGTGGTAGCCATTGCCACACCACTCGCAAAAGTGCTCGCACGACGCGCGCTCGCAGTGCACGCACGGCCGCTGCGCCTTGCGGTAGAGCACAAAGTCGCAGATCTGGCAGCCGCCCACAGCCGCCGCCTGCTTCTTGCCGGCGGTCGCCCACGCGCGCGCCGCCGCCACGCCCTCGAGCGCTGTCGGGTTGCCACACTGCTCGCACTCCTTCCCGGACGACGGCGTGGACGCGCCGCTCGTGGATCCCGAGGCGCTCATGGGGGAAGCGGTGGCCGCGCCGGCGTGCGCGAGCGCCGCGCTCTCAGCGAGTGCCGCGGCGAGTGGGCGGCGCGACGACGACGAGGAGGAGGAGGAGGAGGAGGAGGAGGCAAACGCGGCGGAGGTCGCGTGGGCGGCGGCGGCGCCGGAGGAGGAGGAGGACGACGAGCTCTTCTTGCGGCGCTTGGAGGCGACTTTGGCGGCTTTGTGCTTGGCCATGCGCCCCATGCTGCGAGTTCGCACGCGCGCGGCGGAAGGCGGTGGAGGGAGGGAGGGAGGGTGTTCGCGCCTGTCGGCTCCTTCTCGCTACCTCGCTCGCCCGCGCTGGTCGTCGCTGCTTGCTGCTGCTGCTTGTCGGGCGCTGGGGATTTTTCCTTGTGAGTGGTTCGGCCACACACACAGCCAGCCGGCGACTCAGAGGAGAGTGTCGCTCGCTTGAATCCTCCAAAATGAACAAATAATTATAAAAAATGTGAGGCAGCTACGTGCAGCGACCCGTGAAAGCAATGGCTCGAACCAGCAAAACCATCGACTTACAAATGATAAGCTGACATTCACTGGCAGTAGCCAGATCAAATGCAATGTTTGAATTTCGAAATGTGTCATGACAAAACGGGACGCGCGGGACGGTCTTCGCTTGTGAACGGGACGCAATCACTGGTGCATCCCGAAATATAAACACAGATTGGGGACAAGCGGGACGATCTCCGATTTTGCGATCTTCTTCGATGACTTTTTGTGCAAACGCTTTGTTTCCCGCTCCTCCCGCGTGACTTGGTTTCAGTATCGACATACTCCAAGTACGTCAGGCGCTTTTCACATGGCTTCAAGTTCGCCTCACTCCCACACGTTGTTCGCGTCGACGTCGACTCCAACGCTGGATCACATCGATCGCTGCCAGGACGTGCTGCTGCTGCTGCTGGATGTGGCGGTCGTCGCAAGTGGTGTTGCCACCAGCGACGCACGGTTCGTTCTCGATTGAGAATCTGACATTGCCACCACATGCATGCGCGACGATGACACGCCGCTGCTGTCCATTTGTCGCTCTTGTATCGAGGAGGGATCTCCCCACTTCTCTCTTCACAAGGTCGAGCGAGCGTCGCAAAAAAAAGTTGAAGAAGCGGCTACAAATACAAAACAATATGATTTCAAGCTTGTTTTCATGAATAAAATAACCTAGGTCTCTGTTCGCCTAAATTCGTGCAACCTCGAAATTATCTCCAGCACGAACTAACAGAGTATTTATCCATCTCACCTCCGGGATGCACCAGCAGCGTCTTGCGCGACGGCCCACGGCGGCGACGCCCGCTCCTCCTCCTCCTGCAACTGCAGACGAGCAGGCGACCGACGATCATGCGCGCCGGCGTCGCCGCGAGAGCGCGCGCAGCTTCTTCGGCACGCGCGACGCGCTCTGGGGCGGCGGCCGCCAGCTGCGTCTGCACGCGTTCGACGGCGCCGGCGGCCGCGCATACGTCGAGACCAAGATCGGCGGCCACGCGCTCGACCACCGGCGCTTCGTGTCTGCCGATTGGCGCAGACCGGCTCCCTCAACTCGCGCGCTGCTGTCGATGCCGGTGGCGCGCGGCGCGCTGCTTAGCAGCCGCTCGTCGCCCGCCTTCGAGACCGCCAAGCGCGACGTGCTCGTGTACGCGGCCACGAAGATTGGCGGCCACGCGCTCGACCACGTGCCGTTCATCGACCGCGGTCAGCCGTCGCGCCCGCTGCTGGGCTTCGTGCTGAGCGTCCGCCCTGCGCAGCACCCAGGGACGCTGCCGGCGCCGGCGCTCATCGGCGTCGGCCGCCACCCAGCGAACCTCTACGACTGCAGCCGGTGTCTGCGCGTTCGCCAGTCGCCGCGCGTGCAGCTGAGCTGCGGCCACCCCGTGTGCGCAGCGTGCGTGTCGTCGAGGTCCATGGTCCACGCAGAGGCGGGCGAGTTCTGCTTCCTCGAGTGCGCGCAGTGCAGCGAGCTCGTGGCGATCGAGGCGATCGTCTTCTCAAGCCAGTATGCGGTGCGCATCAACGCGCCGGCGGTGCGCACGCTGGACGCGTTTGTACGGCGCAACAGCGACAGAGACGCTGCACCGCGCTCGACTGGACGCAGCTCGCAGGCTCCGAGCGGCTGGAAGTACGGCGGAGTCGTCGCTGTGCTTGCTGTTGCAGCGAAGATGCTGCAGCCGCACTCCCGCAGAGTGGAGCAGCCCAGCGATGCTGACCCCGGGCTCTTGGACGGCGTCGCCGCGTTGGCTCAGCCTCGTGCTGCAGATGCGTCGGCAGGGGCTCTGGCTACGAACGCAGTCGAGAACGGCGCTGCGAGGTGGGAGAAGCGCGTGGCAGGTCTCCGTCCTCCGTCCCAGCTGCTCAAGTACAAGTTCGTCCGGACGCTGGGCGTCGGCAACTTTGCGGAGGTGATCCTCGTCCAGCGCGGCAGCGCGAGCGGCGGCGGGCAGCTTTCTGTGCTCAAGGAGAGCGACAAGTTGCAGGAGGCGGTGAACGAGATCCAGCTCTTGTCCAAGATCCGCAGCCCGCACGTCGTGCGCATCTTCCGCTACTTCATCGAAGAAGTCGGGCACCGCCACTTTGCGTACATCGACATGGAGTTCTGCGACCGCGGCGACCTGCAGCAGCTGCTCCAGCAAGCGGTGCGAACAGAGCAGCAGCAGGAGGCGCGCTTGTCTGTCACTGAGTGCGTCTGTGGGTGATGGTGTTGCTGTTGCAGGGTCCGCTGGATGGCGCGGCGTTCGACGCGTACTTCCGCCAGCTGTGTCTCGGACTGCGCGAGATCCACGCCCACGGGGTCGTCCACCGCGACCTCAAGCCTGGGAACGTGCTGCTGACGGTGCGCGGAGCTTTCTCTCTCGGTGGCGGCTGACGGCTGACGGCTCGTGTCTGCTGCACGCACGCGTCAGAGCGAAGGCGTCGTCAAGATCGCGGACTTTGGGGTCTCGACCTGGCTCGAGAGCGACCTGCTCACCCACCACGCGGCGGGGACCGTGGCGTTCATGGCGCCGGAGGTGCGGCGGTTCTTCCTGGGCGAAGACGTGAGCTACGACGCGCGCGCAGACGTTTGGTCGCTCGGCGCGCTGGCGTACGCGATGCTCACTGGTGACCCGGAGCCGCGCGTCGCCACTCGACCGTGTACGTGCTGCGTCGTCGCACGTGGCTGGCGTTGGCAAAAAGAGCTAAGCGTGTACTTCGTATCTGTTGCTGGCTCGCTCGTCTCACCAGTGGACGAGCTGCTGGAGGAGCTGCGCGAGCGCGGTGTGGCGGACAAGCACGTGGCGCTGGTGCAGCGGACATTGCAGCCGGCGCCGAGCGCGCGCGCGAGTGTCGCGGAGCTGCTCGCGCTCTTCCCGGCGATGACCTCGAAGCTGTGAAGTGCACGTATTTATTGGCCGCTGCGTGGGGTGTGCGCATGGGCTCTTGTGTGTGTGTGTGTCTGTGGGTGTCTGCGTGAGGTGTAGAGTGGCGTCGGCGGTGGCTTATGCGAGGAACGCGTCGAGCCACTCGAGCGCCTTCTGCTGATCCTTGTCGGCGACGTAGACGCTCAGCGCCTTGCTGAGCAGCGCGTACTGGCGCTCGTTGGCTGCGAACGCCGCTTTCTTCACCTGTACGCGCTTGGCGGTGTCGATCGCGCCGGTCGAGAAAAGCGCCTCGAGCGCCTCGTGCACCACGTCGCCGGCCGCCGACTCGGTCGCCGCGTCTGCGCAGACGCGCACCTCGTCAGCGCACGCGCTCTTGCTGCCTGCTTGCACCCACACGACCGACGCACCTAGCGCCCGCACGCGCTTGAGCGGGTTCTCGACGCCGGTGCTACCGAAGCCGCCGGCCCCGCGATCCGTCTCGTCGATGTCGTCCACGAGCTGCACGTCCGCGTACTCGATCTTCTCGAGGATCAGCTGCGCCACGCGGTCGCCGCGCTTGACTGCGGGCGAGCGAGCGGAACGCCGTCAGCTCCGCACCGCCCGCGCGTCGCTGCAGACAGCGCCGCACGCACCTTCAAAGTCCTCATCCGCGTGGTTGAAGAGCACGACGCCGACGTTGCCGCGGTAGTCGGCGTCTGCAGCGCAGCTCCGTCGTCGTCAGTCAGTCCAAGGTGCAAGGGCTCCAGACGAAGCGCAGCGCAGTGCAATGCAACTGACGCACCGATGACGCCGGCGCCCGTGTCGATGAACTTCTTGAGCGCGAGCCCGGAGCGCGGCGCCACGCGCGCGTAGCAGCCGGCGGGCACGGCGACCGCCAGGTCCGTCTTGACGAGCGCCTTGCCGCGCGCCGGCACCACGGCGTCGTAGGCGCTTGCGAGGTCGAAGCCCGCGGCGAGCGCCGAGCCGCGCGAGGGCAGCAGCGCCAGCTCCGAGAGCTTCTTCACGCGCAGCACGGGGGCGGCCATGGCAGCAGCAGACGCAGCAGCAAGAGGAAGTGTTGTGGCTGGTGGTTGGCGAATTGAAAAGTGACGCCTGCTTCGCGCCAGCATACTGAATTCAAGTCAACCGCGGACAAAAGTATCTTTCCGACAAGACAGCGAGGTCGGAGCGAGCACCAGCGCCGCCGCTAGTGAGCGAAGGACGCGTCTCCACCACCACTCGATCATCAGCAACACCACAGACAGTAGCAGTTGGAGGCCACACGTCAAAACGAAGGCGAGCTTCATCTACACACGCACGCACGCAAGCATGGCCCCTGCCCTCGCCCTCAGCCGAAGAGCACGCGCTTGAGCAGCTCGCTGAACTGCGCGCCGCCAAAGTCGCTCTCGCCCTTGACGGTCGCGCGCAGCACGCGCTCCGCCTTGTCCACGAGCGTCTCGGCCAGGTAAAACTGGCCCTGCGTGTCCTGCGCGAAGAAGAAGAACTTGAACTGCGCGCCGACGTCGCCCGACGCCATCGTGAAGATCCGGTGGGCCGCGAACGCCTGCTCGATCTCCGCCTGCTGCGGGATCTGCGGCAGCTGCACCGCGACGCTGCCCACGACGCGGCCCGTCGTCCACTTGGACTGGAACGAGCCCGCGTCGATCGCCGGGTTCGGCACGAGCGCGAACGTCGACGCGGCGACGGCGGTGGCAGAGACCGGTGCGGCGCCCGACCCGCCAAAGTCCATGTCCAGCAGGTCCATGGACGGCGCGGCGGCGGCGGCGGCGGGCTGCGCGTGGCGCGGAGGAGCGTTGTACTGCGGCTGCAGCTGCGGCTGCTGCTGTTGCTGCTGCTGCTGGCGCGCGCTGTAGCCGTCGTCGCCGCCCTCGTCACCGTCCTCGTCGTCGTCGTCGTCGTCGCCGAGGTCCGCAACGGGGGCCGCGAGGTGCGACGCCGAGATGAAGAGCTCGCTCGGCTTGTTGTACACGACCGCGAGCGTGTTGAACTCCTGGAAGAGCTTCTCGCGCAGATCGCTCTCGACCATCTCGGTGAACTGGTGCACCGGCTCCTCCGTGCGGAACTGCGCCACGATTGCCGCCGCGTGCTCTGTCGCCTGGCGCTCCAGCAGGCGGTAGTACAGCAGCGCGCGGTCGCGGACGTCCTGGTGGTTCGAGTCGTTGATCGCAGCCTGCAGCAGGCGCCCGAGCATGCTCTGCATCTCCGGCGGGCGCTTGAAGAAGAGCTTGAGCGCGGACGTGAGCAGCTCCAGCAGCACCGTCGGCGACGTCTCCTCGCTGAACTCGTCGATGAGCTTCTCGAGCACATACGGCGCGCGGCGCATGTCCTGGCCGAACTCGCCGATGAGCCACACGATCGCCGCCTTCGCCTGCGGCTGCTGCACGGTCGCGATGATGCGCGGGAGCACGTCGAGCACGTCGTGGCGCTTCTCCGGGTACTTGCGCAGCAGGTCCTTCATGACCACGAGGCTCTCGTCGCGCACGTAGTCGAGGTTCATCTCGAGGAAGTCGACCATCGTGTCCACGATCTGGTCCTGCATCGCCGACATGGCCTGCGCCGCCGCCTGCGCGCCGTACGCGTCCGGGGCGTTCGCGTACCCCATCTGCGGCGGCAGGCCGACCGCGAAGTTGGTGCTCACGGCGATGTCCGCGATCGCGCGGATCGAGCGGCGCGCGAGCTCCTGGTCCACGTCCGTCACGTACTCGCTCAGCTCGGTGATGATGTCGGCGACGTTCGAGGCGTCCGCGACGCCCGAGAGGATGTCGATCTTGACGTACTTGACGTGCGTGGGCTCGTTGTAGCGGTTGTAGAACTGGCGGTAGTCGCGGCTGAACACGCGCGGCTTCTTGCCGACCATGAGCAGGATGTGGTGCAGCACGCAGAAGTTGATCTCGTGGCTGCCGCCGGCCATGAGCGTGAGCAGCGGCTGGCGCATGCGTTCGAAGACCTGCTCCTGGATGCTCTCCATGCGCTCCGTGAGGTGGAAGAAGCACTTGGCCGTGCCGAGCACCACGGCGCTGTTCGACACGCGCAGGCACTGCTCGAGCGTGTTCATGATGTTGAAGACCTCGTCCTCGGCCGCGGGCTTGTAGCGCGCGACGGTCTGGAGGATGTTGCACTGCCCCCACTCGTTGAAGTCCGAGATGCGGCTGAGCAGGTGCATGATGATCTGCTGGTTGATCGCGATGCCGCCCTCGTCCGCCATGATCTCGTTGAGCGCCACGATGCAGTTGGACACGACCTGCGGGTCGCGGTCGCGGATCATATTGTACAGCGTGTCGATCATGTCGCTCTCCTTGATGAGCTCCGGGTTGAGCGAGTGGACCTTGAGGATGCCGATCACGCCCGTCTTGCGCACGTACGCGCTCGTGTCCGTGAGCGACTGCTGCAGCGGGTCGTGGATGTACTCGAGGATCGAGTCGAGGCGCAGCGAGCAGAGCGAGCGCAGCGCCAGCCCGCGCACCATCGGGTCTTCGTTGCGGCTGCGAACGAGGCAGCGTCAGCGGCGTCCCGAGCGAGCGAGCGAGCAGCTACGAACGAGACGGACGACGCACCAGTCGTTCAGCAGCGTGTTGATGCACATGATGGCGAGCTCCGAGTTCTTGTTGGCGTAGTTGGTGAGGTAGAAGTAGACCATCTTCTTCGAGATCAGGTCTTTCGTGTCCACGCAGAGCACCATCTCGCTGAAGAGCCGCGAGACGTCGATGCCGAGCGTCATGTACGCGATGACCTTCTTGATGATCTCGCGCTTGCGCTTCACGTCCTTCTCGACCGTCACCTCGCGCAGCAGCTGCAGTCGGAAGTCGGCAGTTAGTATCCTGCTGCTTACTCTTCTCCCTTCGTCTCCCTCCCTCCCTCCCAGTGATCGCCACCCGCAGCGCACAACAAGCCACGTACGTTCTTGAGCTCGTTCACCTCGCCCTTCTTCTTGTCCGTAAAGTAGCTTGGGTTGCTGCCCGCGGGGCCGCCGGGCGCGCGGCCGCCCGGAGCCCCCGGGCCGTTCGGGCCGTTCGGGTACCCGCTGTGGCCGCCGGCCATCGAGGGGAACATGGCGATGGGCGAGGGGTGGAGGGGGAGCGGAGGTGGATCCTTCCTTCGCGGCTTCGTGGCGAAAATGCGACTGACAGAGAGGGAGGCGAGAGTGATGAAAACGAGGGAGCATATAAATTCAAGGAGCTACCTTGTTTTTACCACTATCCATATTCAAAAGTGCAGCTTACGCCTGCGAGCCGACGGGCGTGACGGCGATCGGGACGTCGGCGTCCTGCTGGCTCGCGAACGAGTTGAAGATCTGCTCGAGCGTCGTCTGCGAGACGCTGTACTCGCGGATCGAGAGGCTCGTCTTGGCGCGCTCGATG
>JAASGM010000308.1:0-23637 GCA_023334215.1 Globisporangium cystogenes | reverse complement strand
GACGTGCAGTACTCGAAGCGCATCGAGAAGCTGCGGCAGGAGCACATGGAGCGCGAGAAGCAGAAGCTGCGCGAGCAGCACCGGAGCGCGTTGGCGGCGCAGGAGCGCGCGAGCGTGCGGCTCTTCGACGAGTCGGACTTCCCGTCGTCCGAGACCTCGAGCCGCAAGCTCAGTGTCGCGAGCAGCAGCGAGGTGTCGTTCGACTTCGACAACCTCGTCGTGACAGACACGGCGGCGTTCGCGAACCGCAGCGAGAGCGACCGCTTCAGCGCCAAGCCTCCCGTGCCTCCCGGCGCTGCAATGGCGGCGGCTGTGCCTTCGCTGCCGTCCCAGAGCTACCGGAACAGCTCGAGCAGCAACAACCAAAGCGAGCAAAGCGGCGACGGCTTCAGCTCTGCGCTGCAGCAGTCCGACGCCGACCGGCAGCGCTCGTACTCGATCCCGGAGCAGTTCGAGATCATGGAGCGGTCGATCGCCGAGCAGGAGGCGCTGCTGAGCTCGATCCAGCACGAGCGCGCGAAGGCGACGCCGCAGCAGGGCGGTGTGGCTCCGCGCCTGCCGATCGACGCGGTCATGCGCTCCATGGCGCTCTCGTCCAAGCAGCAAGCAGCGGGTGGCAGCAGCAACCAGATAGACAACGACAGCGCGAGCCTGTCGAACACCTGGACGCCGTCTCGCACCCAGTTCCCCTAGACGCACAACAGTGTTGCCAGCGCGCCATCGAAGGTGGCTCTCGAGTCAAATGCAGTTGGTTCATATGGTACTACTGAGTCTAAGTGCGCCGTGTCCGAGCAGGTGGGGGGCGGGGCGAGGCTACACGGCGTCATGGTTCAGGTGCTCCCGCTTGAGCACCTCGAGGAGCTTCACGTGGTCCGCGATCGCGAGTTTCACGTCCTCCAGCGACACGAGTCCGTCTCCAGCGGTCGTCGGTGCGTTCGCATTCCCAGTCGTCCGCGACCACGACGACGTGGAGCGCAGCAGCGAAGGCGGCGGTGAGGCGGCCGTGCTGACCGACTGCGTTGATGGCGAGAGCGACGCAAGCGGAAGCTGGGCGGCCTCGCGGTGCTGCGACCACGGGTCCTCGACGGTGACGCTGGTGTCGTTGCTGGTTGCTGCACGAGCGTCGCCGCCGTCGTCGGAGCTCTCCGACTCGTCCGAACTGGAGTCCAGTTGGCCTTCGTCCAGGTTGAAGAGACCGTCCGGATCGAACAGCGACACCGAGCCGAACATGTCGTTCCCGTCGTCCGCGTCGCCGATCAGTTCGTGGATCGGCAGGTCGTTCGCGAGCACGGGGTGGAACTCAAGGTCGACGTTGCTGTCGTCGTCGTCGTCATCGTCGTCAACGTCGTCGTACGCGACGGCGTCCAACGCGATCGCATCCAGTTGCCGCCTGAAGTCGGCCGCTGCAGTCGCCACGGCTTCACCGCACTTCGCGTCCGCGCGGTTGGCCTCGATGATCGCCCGCGCTTCCGACGACGACAGCGACGACTCGCGGCCGATTCTGGTCACGACCACCTCCCCGCCCAGCGCACTGCTGCTGCCGACAGATCTCCGACTGTCGCGCTCGCCGGCGTCGCGCGACAGGAAGGACGCCGAGAGCGACTCGTACTGGTCCTTCGCCCTGCCGTCGCCTCGCTGCTTCCCCGACACACTCGGTGCTTCGCCACGGACCGGGTACGCCGCCGTCAGGTTCAGTCGCGTGCTGTTGTTGTGCATGATGCTCTTGAGGTCCATGCACCGGTGGCACACTTTGCCCACCGCCACGTACGCCTCGCGCGCCTTCCCGAGCCTCCTGGACGCCCTCGACGGCGGCGCGCCAGCTGGGTCGGACCTGGTGCTGCGCGGCTCCGACGCCGTCGAGCCGCTCCGCGCGAGCACCGGCGGCACGCTCAGCTTGCTGTAGCTCGTGCAGTCGTTGCAGATCACCTCGCCGCACGACCGGCAGTGGTGCTTCGGCCGCCGCACGAGCTGGAACCGCTTCTGGCACACGTAGCACGCCGAGCGCGCGTCGTTCGGCACCCACGTGGTCGCCATCTCGAGCGGCACGGCGTCCGACGAGCTGCTGCCGTCGTCGCTCGCCTGTCGCCGCAGGTTCCGCCTACTGGGCTTCCGCCCGACGCCGCGCGCGCCGCCCTCCGCGTCGTCATCGCCCGCCGCGTGCCCGCTGCTGCCGCCGCTCGCCGACTGCGCGGACTGGAGCACGGCCTCGGCCCGGACGCTGCGCTTCGAGTTCCAGAACCGCTTGAGGTAGAGCTGCACGAGCCAGAGCGGGAGGCTGCCCTTGAGGTGCGCGCGGCCCTTGGTGCAGACGTGGAGCACGGGCTCGTCCGGCGTCGAGCGCGCGTCGTCCGCCCAGTACACGAACGCCGCCTCGACGTGGCCGCGCGTGAGCCCGAAGTACGAGCTCTGGCCGCCGTAGCCGCGGATGTCGACCGACTGGACGACGCGGTAGAGCAGGCGGCGGCCGTCGCTCTGCACGTGCGAGCCCGAGAGCTCGAGGAAGACGAACTCGCGGCTCGACACGAGCTTCTTCACGGGCGACTTGAGCGCGAGCCACTTGATGCCGACGTACCAGAACGGGTCCTCGAGTGTCGCGCCTTCGAGCGTCGCGAGCACGCAGCAGTCGAGGCACGCGGCGCCGTACGTGTTGCGGAAGTGCACGCGCAGCTCCTCGGTCGTCTCGCAGTACACGCTGCTCATGACGTCCTCGAGCGAGTACGGCGACGCCGAGTGGCCCATGAAGCACTGGCCGGCGGTCGGCGGCGGCTGCAGCGCCGCGGCCGCGTCGCCGCCGTCCTCACGGCTCTCGGCGCGCTTGGCGGCCGCGTCCGCGCCGAAGCCGCGGTAGCGCCGCCCGGAGCTGCGCGTGAGGAAGCAGCTGTTGTCGTCGCTGGCCGTCACGAGCTTCCAGCCGGCGGCGCGCGCGCTCGCGACGTTCGAGCGCCCCCACGAGGGGCCGTCGCGGATCACCTCGCGCGCCATGGGCAGCAGGTACGCGCGCAGCTCCTCGTGCTGCGCGGCGGACACGCGGATCGCCGGCAGCTGCGCGTCCGGCAGCGGGAAGTTCGGCAGCGGCGCCATGAGCGCGGAGGGCGGGAGGAGCGCGCGGTGGAGTGAGCGAGCAGCCCCGAGGCGCCGAACGTGGCGTGGCGCGACTCGACCATGCACATGTATCGCAGCATCACCATCAGGTGATCAAATGAACGTATTTACAAAACTAAGCATCGAGGGGAGAATCGTGGAAGTGACTTGAAAATAGTATACACATGAAGAATCGTACGTAGAGGAAGTGATACGGTGCGAATGTCAAAGCGGAGAACCTTTCGAAGACCATGATTTGAAAACGTACATTGACGAGACGGCGCCAGTGTTGTGTGGAAATTACACATAAAGTGTCGAATAAAGAAACCTATCAATGCGAATTAATTTTCGCAGCAGGAGGAACAGGAGGAGCAGCAAGACCAGCTTTGCTCGTCACATCGCGGCGCTGGAGCTGAGCACTTCGAGCTCTTCGACCTCCCCAGACTGAAGCATCAACCCGACGTACTCTTCAAGGCCGAGCGCCGCCACGTGCGCCGCCACATACGCAGAGACGATCGCAGTTGCTCAACCGAACATCACGAGGTTCACGAAGGTTTATATACAAAGCGCACGCGATTCTCAAGACGCATCCGGCTACGAACGACGACAACGACGGTAAACAGCGGCGACACGCTCGCCTGGCTGCACGACGCTCCACGCAGGTTGACAGGCAGCTTCTGGTCACTGCAGCCGCAGCCCAGAGACGGAAGCCTGTGGCTCTGGACGGCCACGCATAACGGATCCGCCAGTCGCCTCGACGCGCAGCCGCAGTCTTCCGCTCGCCACCTCGCCTCGCTCGCTCGCCTGCACTGCGGCCGGTTGCTGCGATCTTCCTTCTCGCTCTCTCTACTGCGCCTTCTTCTCCTGGATCACGAGCGGCCCGACGTTGTCGCCCGTCTCCTTGTTGTGCTTGACGTGCGAGCCGTCGCAGAGCGGGAACTTCTTGGACTTCCAGCAGCGGCACACGAGGCACTTGCCCTTGCCCTTGGTCACGAGATCCTCGACGTCCGGCACGCCGAGAAAGTCCACGACCTTGTCCTTCTCGAGCTGCACGTGCCGGTTGACGCGGAACTTGGCGCTCGTGGCGTCCGCCTTGGCGCCCGAGAAGAAGAGCGAGTAGAAGAGCACGGCGATGGTCACGAGCAGCGGCGCCAGGTACATCCACTCCTCCTGCTTGAGCTTGAGGAAGCCCGCGAACGTGCGCGGCAGCGGCAGCCCCTTGAGGTAGCGCGGCAGTTGGACCTGTCGAGTCGAGCGCGTTAGTCTGATAGTCGGATAGACAGGCATCACGAGGAAGACGCAGCGAGTGTGTGCGTCGCACCTTGAGGTATCGGCGGATGGCTTCCATGGCGGCGTGTGTCGTGTGTGGCGTGGGCTTCTGTCTGTCTGTGACTGGCAGGCGCTGGCTGGGAAGCACAAGACCTGGAGACGAGTGCGCGCGAGCGAGAGAACGAGGGAATGAAGCGGGCGGAGGCGGCGCGGATACGCGTTCGCCTGCTGGACCACCAAAAACGCCCACATCACCTTGAATTTGACATTTCCAAGCCAAACAACAGTGCGCATTCGAATGCGTGATGGCGTGACCCACATAAACGTACTTTTTGACTCTTGATGTTGCAAGTCGCTAGTACATGTCCAACTCGCGATTCAGGCGATGCACTGCCGATACGGACGTCCGATCATAGATAACGAGGGACGGCGATGGCGATGGCAGCGGCCACGGCGCCGTCCACGAAGGACACCTGGCGCGAGCTCAAGGCCGTGAGCGCGGCGCTGCGCAGCGCCACGGCCCAGAAGGACCGGCAGCGCGCCGTGCAGGAGCTGCAGGCGTTCCTGAGCGACGACGCGCGCCGGCAGCTCGTGCACAAGTGGCGCGCGTGGGGGCTCTTGCTCTCGAACCTGCTGCACGCCGTGCAATGCGACGCCAAGCCGTTCCTCAACGGCGCAGATGTAGGCGCGAGTGGCAGGAAGAGGAAGGCGCCCAAGAGCGGGCCCAAGGCGCCCACGAACGCCTACTGGCTCTACCTGCGCAACGAGTTCGCGGCGCTGCACGCGCGCGCCGAGCCGCTGCTGCACTTGGACGCGAACGGCCGCGAGTGTCTGCGGCAGCTCTTCGACTTCGCGGTCGCGGTCATCGGCCGCGAGAGCGGCGGGGGCGAGGACGCCGCCGTGGCCGCGCGCCTGGAGGACGAGGCGTGGCGCACGATCCGGGCCCTCGTGCCCTTCCGCGCCTACTGCGCCGTCGTGGACCCGACCCACCTGCAGGACGTGCTCGAGCTCGCGCTCGCGTCGCTCGAGCACGGCAACGCGGTCGGGCTCGCGCGCTCCGGCGCCGGGCTGCGCGCCGAGATCGTGCAGCACCTCCTGCGCAACTGCCCGTTCGACCTGCACGCGCTGCTGCCGCGGCTGCTCGAGTTCTTCGGCGCGTGGTTCGCGCAGGTTGGTGTCGGCAGCGGCCTTGTGAGCCTCGCGAACGTCGAGGACGTCGCGCTCCAGCTGCTCGAGGCCGTCGTGGGCCTCACGCGGTCGTACGCCGCGGCGATCGGCCTGTCTGTGCTGCAGCACGGCGTCGCCATCCTGCACTACATCCAGCGCGTGTGGAAGAGCACCAAGTTCCGCCCGCGCGTGCACCAGACAGAATTCGTCGTGCAGTTCCTCGCGCTCTTCGCGGCCAACGCGCCGGAGATCATCCTCTCGCCGTCGGCGGCGCAGCGAGAGACGGTGGCGCCGGAGATCTGCGTCGGCGGCGTCGTGCACATGAACCCGCGGCTGCTGCTCAAGACGCTCCGGGCGCTGCTCGTGATGCTGCTGAGCCCGAAGGACGTCCAGTCGCTGCTCATGAACGCCAAGCTCGCGCGCGGGTCCATGATCACGACCGGCGGCGCGAACGTGAGCGTGCTCATCGACCTCGAGTACCCGATCGCGAGCTACTTGCGCTGCGCCGCCGATGTGATCTACCACCACGACCGCCTGGTCGCGGCGCTCGTGGAGCAGTGTCCAAGCAGCAGCAGCAGCGGTGCAGGCACGAAGCGCGAGCGGCCAGTGAGCGATACGCTCGCGTGGGAGTCCCTGCTGGAGACCATCTACGCCGAGCCTGCGGATGGAGAACCCGGTGCGCTGCTGTCGCCGTCGCCATCGACAAAGTCCCAAGCCACACAGGCGGCGCGCGACGCCACACATCGCCCAGCGACCCAGAAGCAGCACGTGTCGTGGCTGCTCATCGTGCTCGCCCTGCTGAGTCGCAACGGAGCGCACTACGTGGCCAACCGGATCGGCGACGTGATGACCGTGATGGACCAGCTCATCCAGTTGCTCGAGTCGAAGAGCATCGACCAGCGGCAGTACGTGGCGCTCACGATCTTGGTGCAGATCACGCACCTCGCGGCCAAGCACCGCGACACGTGCCGCGAGGACCTGGAGGAGCTCTGGCAGAGGCTCTGGCGATGCCTGCTGCGTCCGGACTTGCCGTATGTGCACGCCACCGAGAACGCGGTGGTGAGCAGAGACTCGACTGGCGACGTGGCGTTGCACTTGCTCGCGAACTGCGTCGCGTTCGATCTCGTGCCTCCGAGTCTCGTCGCCGAGACGCAAGCCAGAGTGTGGAGTCTGCCGGTGTTTCGCAGCAGCAAGAGCGCGCTGATCAGCGCGTCTCGATCCGCGAGCAGTGCCTCGAGTCCACCCACCGCCTCCGTCGCTCCGATCCGCTTGCTGAGCGCGCTTCTTCGACGCGTGGAGTTGCAAGAAGGGATCACAGAAGAGTTCGGCGGTGAGCTGCTCTCCCAGACGCTCTCGGCCACAGACGACGCGCTGCTAGCTCCCCGAACTCTGCGTGCTAGCCTTCTGTCGACGCTGTTCGCGTTTCTGGAGACGCGCATGCTGCACGAAGCGCCAAGCGACGAGATGTCTGACGGATCTTCCGTCTCGGCCGTCGCGTACGCGTCTGCAGTGCTCGCGTTCCTCCAGTCGTCTCAGCCGCTGGCTGACAAGTACTTTGGCGACGGACTGGTGTCGAAGCTGCTCCGGACGCTCGCGCAGTCAAACGAAGAGACGAGTTCGAGCGCGGCGTTGCGTGAGCTCGACGGCTTCGGCGTCCACTTCACGTTCCACGAAGACGGACTCGCCAAGCTCTACGAATCCGATCCCCACTCGCACTCGCCGCATCGCTTCGCGGCCGTGGTCCAAGAGTATCTCGAGGACTCGTCGTTCCAGTCGAGCTTCCTTGTCGGGAAAGCGTCGACTGCGTCGCCCGACAGGTTCGAGCATCTGACGCTGCCGACAGATCTCTTGGCGCCTTTGCTGCACCAGGACGACGGATCGTTCGACTTCGTCTTGACGAAGTCCCGTCGAACCCTCCACGAGTCCCCATCAATCTCGAAAGAGACGCAGCTGGCGATGCACCAGGATGTCTCGCGCCACCTCGCACGCATCGTACAGGACATCGCGGCGAAGCTCAGCGCTCTTGGACCGGATCACCCCCGTGTGGCCATGCGGACTATCGCGGCTGCGATGAATGTGCGTTCGGGCTTGAGCTGATCTCCTGTCGGGATGGTGTGGTGACTCATCGTTGCTCGTTGATGCGGCCAGGTCGGGCTGGTGCTAGCGTGCTTGTACACTGAGTTCCCGCGTCCTGCTGCCGGCACCGACATGATCGACGTCGCCCAGCTGCTGCAGATGTTTCTCGAGACGATCGCGGACAACTTGACCGTGGCGGGCTTCGAGGAAGCGCTTCGAGACCGCAGCACTGCAGCGAGCGCGGTTCGGATCCTGCAGAGGTACCACTCGTTCATCTTCATCCTCCAAGGACGAGCGTCGCTGAGTGCGTGCTCGCACCCGTCTGCAGTGCCGATGGATCTCCGGTTCCCGTCGGAACTCCGACCGTCCATCCGCAAAGTCGTCGGCGGGATCGAGGCGGGCTTGAACGCTTTGGCGACCGGCGCGAACTCAAGTGATAGCGGGGGCTCTCAGCCGCTTCGTCCGTCGGCACCCGAGTCGTCGACTCCTGCGATGGTGTTCGCAGCGCTCACTGGCCCAAGCGAGTGGCGGACCCCAGCAAGCAGCAGCCAGACCCACTCGACGCCCCCGGCCCACAGCGACGCAGATATGCAGGACGCCTTTGACGACGGGTGCGTCCTGCTGCGTGCTGGTGTGTGCTGCTGTTCGTGTTGGCTCGTGATCGTGACGAAGTTGGGCGGCGTGACAGGAACACACACGAACGCGCGTCCGTGGCGCCGACTCCGCTCGCACTCAAGACGCTCAGTCTCTGGTGCTTCCGCGTGCTGCTCTTGCTGAAGAAGGAGAGCGGGCTGAAAACGGTCACGAACCTCGCGGGGGACGTGAGCTACACGCCCGACTTCATCCTGGCGCTCGCGACGCTGCTGTGCGGAGTGCCCGGCAGCGACAGTCTCGGCCTCCTCCTCAAGATGATCGACTACGCGGTGGACGAGGCGGCGCAAGACAACAAGAAGAGCAGCGCGCGTAACGGCGGGTATCGCGCCGCGCTCTTCGACGCTCAGGTGCTGACCGTGCTGAAGCTCGCGGGGATGACGCACGAGCAAAGGAAGCACCACCACAAGGAGGACGTGCCGGAGCCGCTCGTGGACTACACGAAGAGCTACCTGGGCGAGATCGCCGACGACGCGGCGCAACTGACGCTGCGAGTCGGCAGGAAAGCGGAGCTCGAGTGCCTCGAGGTGTTCTTCCGCCTGGACTTGGACCGGTTCGGGAACTTCGTGGAGCGGTCGATGGGCCGCCTGCTCGACGCGGACGTGGGGGTGCGCGTGGCCGCAGTGTGCGGGATCCACTCGATGTTCTTCATGTACCCGGAAGGCGGCTCGCAGCTGTTCAAGGACCTGTGCCACTACCTGCTCCCGATCCTGCCGCCGTCGTGTGCTCCGATCGACAGCGACGAGAGCGAAGCCCCCAAAGAGCTCGAGCACGACGACACGCGAGAGACAGGCTCGGCCGAGCTGTGCCTGACCGTAGCGCTCGCGCTGTACGTGAGCGCGTGCTCCAGCGAAGACGTGATCCCGGAGGTGCTGGTCATGTTCATCCGCTTAGCGTCGAGCGGCACGCTCTTGTACTCGAGCGCGTCGTCGTCGTTCCTGCACGCTTGGCTGCGGGCGATCTCGCGCGTGTACGCGTACCCGACGGCGTCGCGGTTGCTGGACGACCACTTCTGCTACGTCTGGTCGCAGTTCCTCGCGAGTCGGCTGAGCGGCGTCAGGGTGGAGACCGAGAGCGAGTCGGCGGCTCGCCCGTCCGCCAGGGAGGCGCTCGAGAGCTTCCCGATGACGCTCTTCTCCGGCGTCAGCTCGCGCAGGCTGCCTGTGGCCGAGCGGTTCGCAGACAAAGTCGACATCATCCTCCCCGCCGGGGTACTGTACGACTCGCTCGGCGACAGCGCGTCGTCGGACGAGTTTGCGTTTGTCCAGGAGCTCGTCGCTCTGTTCTCTGGCGTCAGCGACGAGAGCGGCGACGAGCACGCGGTGCGCGTGCGCGCTGCGGTCGACGAGCAGCTCGTCACGGACCTCTTCGCCATGTCGTTCGTGCTCCAGGCGTCCGCCCACCCGCCGCTGCAAGAGATCGCCGCGCGCATGCTGTCGGTCGCCGAGGCGAAGGCGTCGAGCAAGGCGCTGTCGCTCTCGCACCTCGGCCACGTCGTGTGCAAGATGGCGCGCTTCACGATCGTGGACCTCGCGCGCGTGGGCGATCAGCCGAGCGACGCGGACCTATGGAAGCAGGCGGTCACGAACATGAAGGAGAAGTACTCGGGCTTCGACTGGACGCGCATGAACCTCGCCGAGCTGCTCTGCGAGTTCTACGTGCTGCTGCTGCAGACGGAGCTCTCGGAGCCGATCTCGACGCGCGCAGTGCAGTGCTTCGCCCACTTCGTGCGCGAGGTGGACGACGCGCTCGAGTCCAACTTCGTTCTCCAGCAGCTCCTGCTCCGGATCTGCTTCCAAGCGATCAAGCAGATCTCGTCGAACCGGAAGGAGGTCTCGCGCCGGCTCACGCTGCTCGTGCGCGAGCAGTGCGACCAGTTCATGAAGAGCCCCGACGTCTTTGGCAAGTACGTGAGCTTCGTCGTCCACGAGATCGCAGACATCCTGTCGCGCAGCGGCAGCGGCCCGTCGCTGGACGAGGACGACAAGGGCCACCTCGAAGGCGTCGTCTTCGCGGTGTGCAACAACATGGCGAACGGGCTCGGGAAGTACATCCTCGACATCGACGCCGTGCCGACTGGGGTGTCGTCGAGTCTCGACAAGCTCAGCTCGCTGATCGTCGGGAGTCGCGCGGTGGATGCGCCAGCTGCGAAGAGCAGGTTCGACGCGGGTGCCGACGCGAAGAACTCGCGGAGCGCGAGCCGACAGATCGAAGTGTTCGTGAAGAAAGCGAACGACGTCGGCGCCAAGTTCTACAGCCAGTCGCGGTTGATCCAGTCGCCGACGTCGCGCCACCGTCACGACGTTCGCTCGAGTGACAGGCGGCGCGCTGCTGCTGCGAGTTCCACCGGAGCTGCAGCAAAGCGCGCTCCGTCGACCTCCCTGCTGCGCCTGTCTTCGATCGAGAAGAGTGTCGACAAGCTGGAAGACGCCTTCGACGGCCCCGAACAGGTCGAAGCAAAGGCGACGCTGCTCGGGAAGCTCACGAAGACGCTGTTCTACCTGAGCTCCCGGCGGAAGCACGCGAGCGGAGAGGAGAGCAACGACTCGGCTGACCGGGAGAGCGGCGTGCTGGTGGCGATCGCGGACGCGCTCAGTGCGATGGGCTCGCTGGACAAGAACAAGTTCGATCTGAGCCCAGGGACAGACATCGCGTACCTCTCGCGGCTGCACCAGGAGCAGTTCAACCGCGGCGCGCTCCGAGAGACCAAGGTGACCTTCCTGCTGAGCATGTACGAGCGGACGCTGCTGTACCTGAGCTCGCTGCTGTTCGAAGAGGAGGAGCTGGCGCCGCACATCATCCAGTTGGCTGTGGTGGCACTGAAGCAGCTCCTGAGCCTCGAGGAGGGCCGCGCGGTGCTGCTGAAGAGCAAGGACGGCGAGCTGAAGGAGTTCCTGTCGCCGTTCGTGGGGTCTCCGCCAGCGAACTGGTCGGTGTCCGCTGTGCTCCCGCCGTCGAGTCAGCTGAGCGACGTGCGGCTCCCAGGGACCCATCAGGAGCACGCGCAGCTCTGGAGATCGGGCGGCGCTCTCGGCTACGACGCGTGGGTTCGCGCCATGGCGTCGTACTTGTCCACCCGAGCGCAGGATCCGGTGCTCCGCGAGTGCTCTGCGCTACTCGCTGTGCGCACCGAGATGGCGGTGTTTCTCTTCCCGTACGTGCTCTGGAGCGTCCTGCAGGAGAACCCCGCATCGGCCGAGTGGAGTCGCGTCGCGAAGGTGGCGCAGAGCGGCGTGGGCGGCGTCCTGCGTCGGTTCGCGCGGCAGTCGGTCGCAGACGCCTCGCGCTCGGGCGGCGATGCTCCGGGTGCGGAGCCCATGGCGATCGTGCAGCTGCTAGTGCACAGCGTGAGCTTCCTTCGCGAGATCGAGAAGGCCGCGTTCGTCGAGTCGAACGGGAAGGACCAGCTCAGCAGCAGCGCTGCGAGCGACGCCAGCGGCAAGAAGCAGGCGCCGCCGGCTGCGAGCGGCAGTAGGAGGCTGAGCGGCGCAGCTAGTGGCTCGCACCTGAACCAACAGGCGTACGGCTGCGGGGTCGACGTGGACCTACTGGACGTCGCGCTCGCGGCCATCCGCGTGAAGATGCCGTACTCGGCGATGCAGTACGTCGAGATGTGGCTGGAGGAGAGCAACGGCGGCATGATCCCGTCGCTGTCGACGAGCGGCCAGGAAGAGCTCGACGCGGACGCGCGCCGGATCCTGGTCGACGCGTACAGCTTCGACGACAACGTCGACGGGATCTACGGCATCAACGACGGGCGCTCGATGGAGTCCCAGCTGGTCACGTACAACCAGGAAGGCAGCTTCGCGAAGGCGCTGCCGCTCTACGACGTCTCGCTGCACTCGCAGCCGCACATCGGCGCGCCGCAGCGCCTGCAGTTGCTGGAAGGCATGGCCCGCTCGCTCCGGCACCTGGGGTACCAGAACCTGTTGCAGGGCTACCTCCACTCGCTTGGCGCGACGGCGGCTCCGGCGGCCAGGGTCTCGTCGCAGATCGACGAGTACAAGTACGAGCTCGCGTGGAAGAGTCTGCAGTGGGGGTCCGTTGGGACGAGCTTGTCCTCCCCGACCAAGTCGCTCGAAGGCGGCGCTGGTGCCGCGCCGTACCGCCACCAGAAGGTGCTCTTCCAGTCGCTCAAGGCGCTGGCGCACCGAGACAGCGACAGCCTTCGGGCGCTCCTGAACCAGTCGAAGGAGGACATCCTCAAGTCCGTGCAGCTGAGCCTGTGCGGCTTGGAGAGCACCCGCGGGTCGTACAAGGCGCTGCTCTGGCTCGAGTCGATCCGCGACATCGAAGAAGCTGCGGCGCTGATCATGGTCGCGTCCGCGTCGCCCGCTGACGCAGCAGCGAGCGACGTCTTCCAGGCACACGACGCGCGTCCGCTCCAGCGAACGTGCGTCGCGTCGGCGCGCCTCGGGACGCTCGTCGAGCAGTGGGAGAAGCGGTACCCGCGGATCCAGCACGACTTCGACTCGATCGAGAGCCTGCTCGCGCTCCAGGAGGTGCTCATCAAGCTGGCCGGCGCCCCCAACACGCACGCGATCCTCTCGCGGCTGCACCTGTCGCTCGCGGGCTTCAGCCGCAAAGCCAGCCGCGTCGCCGTCGCGTACAACGCGCTCGCGAAGCTCGAGCAGCTCGCAGGCCAGGGTCTGCTCGGGGTGTACGAGATGATGCAGTGGAAGATGGAGAAGGCCAAGCTGCTGTGGACGCAGCACGAGACGCGGAGCGCCATCTGGACCGCCAAGCTCCTGTGCTTCGAGCTGGAGAGCACGCTCGCGGGCCCCACAGCGAGCGAAGGCGACAAGAGCGACCAGAGCGAGCTGCTGCAGATGCTGCTCGTGTCCGTCTTGACCGTCACGGGTGAGTGGATCGCGTCGCAGCGGTCGGAGAACTCGCAGGTGATCCTGGACGAGTACTTTGAGAAGGCGACGGCGATGGTCGACGCGATGGCGCCGCGCGTGATCTCCCAGCGCGTCGGCGACGCGGCGAAGGCGCACCTGGCGCTCGCGACCTTCATGGCCGACATGTACCAGCAGGTGCACACCCGCGTGACGTCGCGCGAGTGGCTCGCGCGCAAGCGCGTCGCGGAGGCGCGCCACATGGAGCTCCAGGAGTGCAATGCGATGCCGCCGGACAAGCAGCTGGCGAACCGCGCGCACATGCACGCGCTCAACAAGGAGGTGCAGTACGACGCGGACGAGCGCGCGCGGGTGGAGGAGTCGGTCGACCAGTTCTTGACCGGCGCGCTCAGCAGCTACGGCAAGGGCTTGGCGCTGTCGCCCAAGGCCGAGCTCGCGGTCGTCTTCCGCCTGCTCTCGCTCTGGTTCAGCAACCAGCTCAAGCCGGACGCGAACCGCGTCATGGCGGACGTGCTCGCCGACGTGCCGTCGTACAAGTTCGTGCCGCTCTCGTACCAGATCATGTCGCGCATTGGCAGCGCGCCGCTGTTGCGCAGCCGGGCGGATGCGAGCAGCACGTTCCAGCAGGTGCTCCGGACGCTCGTCCTCAAGCTGTGCGAGGAGCACCCGCACCACGCGCTCGTGCAGCTCATCGCGCTCAAGAACAGCGGCGACGTCGAAGGGAAGGGGGCGCTCGAGTTCCGCGCGAACGTCGGCGACGCCAAGGCGGAAGACGCGCGCCAGTACCTCGACGAGCTCCGGAAGACGAGCCAGCGCGAGCTGCTCGAGTCGCTCGACATCCTCTCGAAGGCGTACATCCAGCTGGCGCTCTTCGACACGCGCGAGTACAACAACAAGTCGAAGAAGATCCCGTTCGCCAAGCTCCCGATCACGGGGCTCCACACGGGGAGCGCGGTCAGCTTCGACCACTGTCTGCGCGACCGCGCGCGCCGCGGGGCCGTGAACCGCGCCGTGATGCCCGGCGTGCTCACGTGCAGCGTGCCGCCGCGCGCCGACTTGGACTACGCGGGCGTCGTGCGCGTGCTGTCGTTCGAGCCCGTGTTCTCGATCACGGACAGCGGGATCCACCGGCCGAAGATCATCTACTGCTACGGCTCGAACGGCAAGCGGTTCAAGCAGCTGGTCAAGGGCAAGGACGACACGCGGCAGGACCTCGTGATCGAGCAGGCGTTCGAGTCGGTCAACCACTTTCTCCAGGAGGACAAGCTCACGCGGCAGCGCAACCTGCGCCTGCGCACGTACAAGGTCGTGCCGCTCTCGCCGATCGCCGGCGTCCTCGAGTGGGTCGACAACACGGTGCCGTGGGGCTCGTACCTCGTCGGCCGCACGGCCAAGCGGCTGTCGGCGCACGAGCGGTACCACCCGCACGAGTGGAAGCACATGGAGTGCCGCAACGAGCTCAAGAACGCGGCCGACAAGCTCACAGTGTACAAGGCGATCGAGGCGAACTTCACGCCCGTGTTCCACCACTTCTTCCTCGAGAAGTTCCCGGACCCGGCGATGTGGTACCACCGCCGCCTCGCGTACGTCCAGAGCGCCGCGGTGACGTCGATCGTGGGCTACATCCTCGGCATCGGCGACCGCCACTCGCAGAACATCCTCGTGCACGAGGAGACGGCCGAGCTCGTGCACATCGACTTCGGCGTCGTGTTCGACCAGGGCATGGCGCTCTTCACGCCCGAGACGGTGCCGTTCCGGCTCACGCGCGACCTCGTCGACGGCATGGGCGTGTCGGGCTGCGAAGGGGTCTTCACGCGCTGCTGCGAGGCGACGCTGCAGCTGCTGCGCAAGAAGAGCGCGTCGGTGGTCACGATCCTCGAGGTCTTCGTGCACGACCCGCTGTACCGGTGGACGCTGTCGCCGCTCAAGGCGCTCAAGATCCAGGAAGAGAAGGAGGGCGGCGGCGGCGGTGGCGGCGGCGTGGCGACGCGTCCGGGATTTGGCCACGCACACTCGGTCGCCGACAGCGCGGTCAGCGACGACACGAGCACCTTGGACAGCGCGAGCGCGAGCAACAACGACGCTGCGGCGCGCGCGCTCATCCGCGTCAAGCAGAAGCTCGAGGGCTACGAGGACCCGAACGGCAACGCGCTGAGCATCGAGGGCCAAGTGAAGCAGCTCATCAGCGCCGCGCAGGATCCACACAACCTGTGCAATCTCTTCCCAGGGTGGGCGCCGTGGCTCTGAGCAGACTGGTAACGGAGCTGAGTTCAACCGCAGTCTACGCCCACGGCGATACCGTCGCCTCGTCGTACACGGCGCCGTTCTTGTTGAGCACGAACTGGAGGCGCATGAGCTTGGGGCTCGTCGAGACGCGGAGGTACCCGTACTCGTTCACGTGGCTGCGGCCCCACTCGCCGCACGCAGCTGAGAACACGGTCGTGTCGATCTCGTAGCCGGCCGCGCCAGCCACGACGTGCACAGTGGCTCTGCCGTCCTCGACGCACTTGCCCTTGTACACTGGACAGCTCCGCTCGTACGCGTGCTGGTGGCCGACCTAAGGAGCAACAAGCGCAAGGGTCTCGTCAGTCGCACGCATCTCCAGTTCAGGCGACGAGCGGCTTCTCCTTGCCAGCATCACGTTCACGCGCGCTGCGTGCACTAGCTCCTCGAGCTCCTCCCGCATGTGCTTCGCGATCTGGTTGGCCGTGCACTCGGTCCCGACGAGCTGCGTCGTGTACTGAGCAGTGGCGCGCAGGCAGACGAGTGTCGTCGTCAAGAGCCACGCGCCACCACAACCGCGTTCATCTCAGCGCTCTCGCACCATCATGCGGTGGGCGGTGAGGATCACCCAGGGCGTAGCGCTCCGGTTGACGCCCATCAAGTCGGCCTGGAGCCACTCGAACTGCTCCGAGCCGCGCGTCCAGTTGTGCTCGGTCGACATCTGCGTCACGTGGATCCCAGCGTACTCGAAGCTGTACCAGAAGACCCCGTTGCCCGTCGCCGGAGCTTGCGAGCGCGAGGAGAGCGAGCGCCTGTGAGAGCTCCCGTGGCTTACGAAGTCTGCTGCTTCGTCTGCGTACCATGGAAGCGATGCGCCATCGGAACGGCGCACTCGCCGCCAGAGTCTGCGCCGAAGTTGCCCCACGACGGGTGGAAGCCTGTGCCCGACGGACCCGCGCCGCCGCTCGGGTCGTGCTCGCCGCCAGAGGTGTAGTCGTACTCGTCTGCGGAACACGAGCGCGCGAGCGAGAGTCATCGAGTGCGTGACGCCGTCTTCCTCCGGCAGCTACGTACGATTCCCGATGCTGACCATGTACGGACTGCGCCATCGCCAGGTTCACGAGCCACAGAGAGAGAGAGAGAGAAAGAGAGAGAGTGATCACCCACACGCCCAACGCAGAGGCATCGACCGTCCGTACACTCGCGTCGCGAACGGCTCGATGAGGTGGAAGAACTTGTCCCACACATGCGCCTTGCCCCGCGCGTAGCTTCACAGCGTCCGAGGTCGTCAGCGCCGCTGCTTCCACCCACCACCACCACCGTCCCAGCGAGCGCACCTGACGTCGCCAAAGTGCAGCAAGAACGAGTCGTAGCCCTCGCCGACGACGTCGCCGTACACGCGCGTAGCTGTGGACTGCGCCGCCGGTGCGTTGTCGACGCCCATGTCCCCGTACGCGATGAACTTGGCGGTGCGCGCGTCCGGCGGCGGCTTGGACCGGAAGCTCTCGAGCTTGCTCCAGCCGTCCTGGTCGTTCCCGAACTGGTAGAAGTAAATCTGGTCGGGGAGCAGCCCCCGCAGCACCACCTTGTGCATGAAGCCCGGGTCCCGGAACGCGAGCTGACTCGTCATGGTCGCCGGCGCGTGGCACATGTCCGCCGCCGCGTACGTCGAGGACGAGCCGCTGGCTCCGCGGTCGAGCAGCTCGGCGCGCACACCGAAGCGCACGCGCGGCGTGCGGGGCGACGCCGAGTTGAACATCACGACCATCTCGTCGTCGCGCTCCGAGAGCGCGAGGTGGCCGTGCTTGGGGGCGTCGGCCGCGTCGCGCATGGGCACCTCGAGTTCTGCGAGCACCTGGAAGCCCCCGGCGCTCGACGGGTCTGCACCAAAGTACTTGGCCACGTAGCTGCAGCGCATCGCGAAGAGGTCTGGCGAGGTCGTCAGATCTTCACAGAAAAAGAGCGGCGATCGCAGGAGGTTCCTTGCTCGTACCGGAGAAGCGCACGGAGTTCGGCGCGGCGTCGGCGTCCGAGACGTTCCGGCGCTGGAAGAAGTCGCCGTCGCCGCTCGTGGGGCCGCAGCTCAGCGTCACGAAGTCCTCGCTGCTGCTGCTGCAGCGCTCGAGGCCGACGGGCGAGCGGGTCCACGAGATCACGAGGTCGCCGCCATCTGCGACGCGCGCAGGCGACGCAGCGAGCGAGAGCGACGAGCCGCAGGCGCGAGCCGCTCGCGTGCCGCCGATTGAGGCGACGAGCGCGAAGATCGCGCAGAGCGACGCGACGAGCGCCGCGAGCAGCAGCAGACGCACGCGCTTCGAGCGGAGGCGGCCGGCGGACATGATGGGCAGTCGACGGTCGAGGAGGATACGACGGACGTGACTGAGCGTGTCAAGCGCGCTTCTCGCCGTACCTAAGCGAGGCGATGCGGTGAGCGGTGCGTGGTGCATGGCATCACTTCGTGTTGTTCAGCTGCTGCTGCTTCCTCTACCGCCTGCTGGCGGCCAAACCAACTACCCGCTCGTGTTCGCTCTTGTTCGCGCGCGGACACTGGCGCTTACTGGAGCCCGAGCAGCACGCCGCCGTTGCCGCCCTCCTGGTTCGGCAGGTACGTGACGTTGCGCGACTTGGCGAGCGTCTCGGCGATCTCGCGCGCCGCGTCGATCCGCTGCACCTCGATGAAGCCCGAGCCGCTCTTGGCGACGGCGTCCGAGACGAGGCGCGCGGCCTCGGACTCGCCCTCGGCCTTAATGACGGCCGCCTGGCGCTCCTGCTCGGAGCGCATGACGACGAACTTCTGGCGCTCGGCCTCCTGCTGCGCGACCTGCTTCTGCTCGACGGCGCGCGTGAACTCGGGGCCGTACTCGAGGTGCGTGATCGAGACGTCGTCGAGCGTGAGGAAGAACTTGTTCGCGCGCTCGTTGAGCTCCTGCGAGATCTGCTGCGACACCTTGTCGCGGAACGTGAGCAGCTCGCTCGCGTCGTACTGCGCCACGACGGACTTGAGCACCTCGTTGCCGACCGACGGCAGGATGCGGTCCGAGTAGTCGGTGCCGTACTCGGCGAAGATGTGCGGCAGATGCTCCACCTGCGGGCGCGAGAGCACGCGCAGCGAGATGTTGACCATCTGCAGGTCCTTCGTGCCCGTGCGCGAGCTGATCATGCGGTAGTTGGAGCGCACGTCGATGATGTTCGGGTACTGGAAGAACGGGATCTTGAAGTGCGTGCCCTCGCCCACGCACTGCTTCAGGATACCGTCCTTACGGTCGAAGATCACGGCGCGGTGGCCGCCGTCCACTGCGGGTCCACAGCGTCACCCACCACAGAGCGTCACAGCGTATCCGTCAGCTCACACCAGCAAGCAGATCCACCGCGACCATCACTCGGAGCCCGAGACGCACCGTCGTAGATGCAGTTCTGCACGAGGAAGCCGCCGAGGCCGACGGCCGTGCCGACGCCGGCGACGCGGTTGAGGAATCTGGCGGCCATGGGGACTTGTTGGCGATCGGGCGGGCGGGCGTGGAGCTGGTCGACAGACGCTCTTGTGCTTGGAGCTCGATTTTGCTGGCTGGCCACGGAAGGCTGGCAGCGCGTTTGGGAAGAAATGGAGACCCTGGGTTTCGTCACTATCACATTGTTAAAAATTGACTCGGAGATTGTATGGTATACGTTGATTTGTATCAATGCAGAGTGTGTGCGGATTGTGAGTATGGATTTTCGGCCAATGAGATGGTGGATGGATCGTATCAGATCTGAAACCGAGCAACAGTCATACGAATTCGAAGTGATTCGCCAAGCGCACTACAAACGCTGAGTGAGTATGCGTGCAGGAGAGCACGCGCATTGCAACTACCTCTCTGAGTGCATACTACAACCATTTGACAAGCATCCTTTCTGGTCTAGCAACATTCACAAACCCTCTCCTAGTGCATATTTTCCGCCAGTCAGACCCTCGTCTCGTATCCACAGGAGAAACTGCACCCTCACGTCTCTCTGTCGCCACCACCGCATTCCTGGTCTGACAGCGTCACACCCCGACGACCTCCCGCCCGCCCGCCCGCCCGCCCGCCCTCCGTCACACGCATCATGAGCGGCGCCACCGCAGGATCCCGCGCCGCCGACGTGCTGCACAAGACCGTCACCACGGGGCTCATCCTCGTCACCATCGCGGGCGTCGCGGACGTCGTGCGCGGCTTCACGGTGCTCACGAAGCGCAACATCGACCGCCGGTCCGCCCCCAGCAGCGCCGACGCCCCCAGCAACAGCAGCACCACCGGCAACAGCGACGAGTAAGCGGCAGGACGCGCGCGTGTTTCAGTAGAGCCAGCGGCGACTGCCGGGCGAATGAAGGGAATGAATGCCACCCCCCGGCTACAGCGCGCGCACCTTGTACTCCTTCTTGGCAGCCGCCGCCGCGCTGGTCGCGCCCGCCGCCACCTTGTCGAGCAGCTGCGCCGCGCGCTGCTTGAGCTTCTCGGCGGGCGTGAGCTCCAGCGCGGCGCGCACGGCCGGCGCCTTGTCGCGCGCGAACGCGAGCTTGAGCTGCTGCACGAGCGAGAGGCGCGGCAGCTCGCTCTCCGCCTGCAGCCGCTGGAGCCGCAGCAGCTCCTCCTCGCGCTCGCGGATCTGCTGCTTGCGCTGCCGCGCGCGCCTCCGCAGTAGCGCGGCGCCTTTCTTCGCGAGCACGCGGTGCGCCGCCTGCGCGAGGAAGCTGGCGGTGGCCTGCGGCCCCAGCGACGCGAGGAGCTGGTCGGCGTCGCTCTGCCACTTGGCGACCTGCGCCTTGCTCAGAGCCGCGTCGGTGCTCTGCAGCACGCGCGCGAGCGCGTTGTACTCGTCCAGCCTGGCGCTCTGCAGCGCCACGACGTGCAGCGCCTGCTTGTACGCCTGCGCGAGCCGCGACCAGTTGACGCGGTGGAACGGCGGACGCAGCAGGTCGGAGCTCGTGACCAGCAGCGGCGGCTCCTTCTTGCCTCTGCGCCACTCCACGTCGGCGCAGAGCGCGAGCGCGTCGGCCACCTTGCGCTCCTCCTCCAGCGCCTGCAGCGCGAGCGCCTTCTTCGTGAACCCGCGCGTCTGCATCCGCCGCCGGTCGCCGTCCTCCTTCGCTGCGGCTGCCGTGGACTTAAAGTCCTGCGCCATGTCCAGCACGAGCCCGTAGTCGCGGTCGTCAAGCGCAGACGCCCCGAGACGCACCCCGAGCTTCACCACGAGCTTGTTCGCGCCGCCGCCCTCCAGGAACATGATCGGCAGCGCGAGCGGACCCTGTCGTTCCAGCACCCGGTCGAACGCGGCGGCCGTGGCGTCCTGGTGCGCCTTAAGCAGCGCGAGCGTGGCGTCTGTGGTCTCCGCGTCCACGAGGCGTCCAGCCTTGCAGATCTTCCACTCCTCCAGCAGCTGGAAGCACTGCCAGAGCTTCTCCAGGCGTTCTTCGAACACGCGTGGTCGCTGCGAGTTGCTCGTGGCGTCGCAGACGAACTCGAAGTAGGCGAGCGCGCGGCGCACCTTGGCCGACGGCCGGCCGCTCTGCTGCCCGAGCTGGTTCTGCCGCTGCCGCTGCTCGACCCTCGCGCGCCGCTTCTCCTCGAACGCGACGCGCAGCAGCCTCTCGCGCTCGTCGCGCTGCTCTGCGAGCGCGAGCTCTCGGCTCTCGCGGCCGAACGCCTGCATCCGCCGGACATGCGGCAGCAGCTTGAGCTGGCACCGATCCCGATCCACCGCTCGCGGCAGCGCGCAGAGCGCGTGGTGGATCGGCAGGCGCTCCGAGCTCGCGAGCTCGTGCGGGAGGAGGCGGAAGTTCTGCTGGAGGTAGTTCGCGACCAGCTGCGGCGTGCTGTTCTCGTTGAGCACCGCGACGGAGAAGAGGAGGAACTCGCGCGCGGTGGTCGCGTCGCCCGTCTGAGCGTCGTTGTTCGCACGCTTCGTAGGCGACGCGAGCGGGTCGTCCGAGGGCTCGGAAGTGTGCAGGTGGAAGTCTTCGAGGTCGAACTCGCCGTTGACGAGGCCGTTGCGCACGTCGGTGGCGTCCTCGACCCGCTCGCTGAGGTAGAAGAGGCCGTTCGAAGTCGGCAGCAGCAGGTGGATCGGGCGGTTCGGGAGCTCCGTGTTCGCGCGGTAGAGCTCGTACACGTAGGCGACGGAGCTTCTGACATCCACTCGAAGCGACAGGATCTGGAGAGCAGGAGAGCAGGAGAACATGAGTTAGCGCACCGCTCGCAGGGGGAGCGTGTCGGTCGAGCGTGACTCGTACGCTGCCAACCGGAAGCGTCTTGATGTGCAGCGTCACAAAGTTGTTCATCCTGTACACACACGCACAGGAACGACAGACACGTACACACGCGTCAGGACGAACGAACGCGCGATCCACCACCGCAGCAGATCGAGACGCGTACACCGCTCGGTGCTTGCGGATCGCGTGGTGGTCCACGAGCACGTGTGCGTAGAAGTCATCGTGTAGTCGCGCGGTGGCAGCGGCGACTCCGTTCGCGCACAGGATGCCGTCGCGGAGCTGGTTGCGAAAGATCGGAGGCATCACGAGCTGTCGTCGGAGCTCTTTGTGGCGCTCCTCTCGGCTCTCCAGCTCCTGGCGCTTCGTCTTTGGCGTCTTGAGGCGCTGCGTGGCAGCCGATGCGACCACATAGCGATGCTCGTCGTGGGAGAAAGTGAAGCACCCGGGACAGCCCATGGTGGTTCTCGATGCCGACTTGCAAACCGAGCACGGAGTCTCCGCGCCACCACTACCTCCATCACGTGGTGACCTGTAGCGCTCGTCTAGCAGCGCCTGCAGCGACTCTCGTTCGCGACGACCCAGCACGAGTATGCTCGGACTCTTGGTTCTGCTGCTTCTGCCGTCGACATCGAAATCGGTCTCGCTCGTGCTGTCGTCACCGCTGTCCTCGCCATCGTCCTCAAGGACGACGCTCTCGAGTGGGATCTTGGCGAACTCGGAGAAGAAGAACACGGGCGAGACGCACGTGCTGTCGCAGCCGCTCGCCATCGCGTATCCTCGGCACGCTGGATGCCGGACCGCCGATTCTGGCAGAACACTTCCATCAAAGGCCGAACGCTGCTTCGTCGGTGACTGCTGCTGCGCGGCGGGGCAGAGCGCGTGTGAGTAGCCGCGGAACACGGGCGAGATGCAGGCGCCGGAGTCTCGGGTTCGGGAGAACGTGTAGCCCGCGGTGACTGGAGTCGACTTTTGCGGATCCACTGCGTCGCGCTCGAGGCGACGCAGCACCAGCTCCTCCTCTTCGCGCTCCTTCTGGTGCCACTCGGAGCTTGACACCTTTGCCTTCGCCAGAGCTCGTGCGGCATCGTCGCGCTCTTGAATCAGCTGGAGTCGGCGCTTCGCTTGCTCCTTCTTGCGCTGTCTGTCGCGCTCCTTTCTGTCGATCGGAGTCAGCTTCCGAGGCATGCAGCGCTGGCTGTGTGAAGTATCCGCCTCTACGGATGGCATCGCTGCTGCGCCGGCGGAAGCAGGAGCTGAAGGTGATCTTGCCGCAGCGAGATCTGGCGCTGGCAATGCTGCTGACGGCAGCGCCAGCGCGTCGGACGGTGTCGACGCGCTCATTGTGTGTTGCCGTCTCAATGCCTCGCTCTGTTCTCAGTATTTCGAGATCCTTATCTCTGGAACGTTGACTTGAGTGCCTTCAGTCACACAACACCGCCCTGCGTCGAAACACTGGTGGAGGCTCATGTGGGAGATCGTCACATACGCGGAGTTTGAAGTTGAGATGTTGAGCGGTGGAGAGTGTGCCTGGACTCGACACTCGCACCGGTATTTGACACCTGAACTCCCAGAACCTCGAGCTCCCTGGAACGACTCAACTTCACGCTGTGTTGACTGCTGAACTGAGTTTTGCGAGGTACTCTTGACGCAGGCGCTGGTGAACAGAGTTCGCTATGTCTCTTTGTTGAACAGAGTCTGTATTCTCCGGAAACCGGTGCAGTCAGCTTCAACTTCGTCACGGTGCCAAGTTCGGGACCAAATTTGCTGTCAAAGTCGGCAACCTCCGACCAAGTGTAGTGCAGCTGTACGTGCTGGCACGCATGGATTGGATCGTGTCATGCAGCGTCACACACTTCACAGCCGTGCATGCTCGCAAGCACAAACCATACGTGCGGCGTTCACCTGTGAAGTAGTGTCGCACTCGTCGCTCTATCGCGTCAGTCGGATGATGAGTTTACCAGTGGTAAACTCATCATCCGACCAATTGCGTGGTGCACCTCGACCTGTTGTTTGCTTGCCGGTTCACACACATCCGTACGGACATTCGCGAGAGAGCTCGTCCGACGGGGGGGGGGGGGGGGGGGG